>WJFB01001259.1:0-34684 GCA_009870185.1 Pygmarrhopalites habei
AACAGAAGGCACCACCAAAGAAACGACAAAAGAAATAGTTGACTTCAATCCGAATATGGAAGATGGTAACCAGCAAATTATGTCAACTTTTTAGTACTTGTGTCTTTTTTTTCTTTTTGTATTTTTATTAATGAATATATACGGATCAAGATAATTTTTATATGGTTATCTTAACTTTCTACCATTTACATATTAAATTTTTGGATGAAAATATAGTGATGTGTATTATGAAAATTGATATCAACGCTGGTCACTTAATTTTTCTTATTCTCACTTTATTCCTCATAAGCAGTTGATATAGAATAGTCATCAGAATCATACCCCAAATTGAAACAATTTTGATGAAATCAATATCACTTCCGGTCAATATGTGACGTAGGGCACTTCGCGAGTCTAGAGTATGCATTTTTACAAAAACAAAAAAGGATTTTACGAGTAGGTGATTCAGGAAAATTCATTATGAAAGGATGTTTAAATAAGGTTAAGGGATTTGTTCAAACTGTCTATCAACACCCTTATAATATGACATTATTATACATTGTATGAAATCTGTCATTAATTTACTTTACTATATTTTAATTTTATAATGAGCAATGGTAATCGTGTTCCTCGTGGTATATTCCATACAACCATCGTTTTCTCTGGTTCTCCTCCTCACAAAAATGTTTTTTACAAATCTAAGCTTGAATTTATTATCATAGTAGCTATAGGTTTATACACGTCTATTAATAATTTTTTTCCTGACTGAGGATCAAATCATAATCCCGGGGATTTTCGTTTTCTATAATCCTTATTTATATTCCCTTCACTTTCTCTACTTTGTGTGTGTGTGTCTGTTTCCGCTGTATCCATTTCCATTGCCGTTGCCAAAAAATGTGGAGATGGAGGAGATTTTGGAATAATTCTCAACCTCAAAAAACCTTTGAGCTTTTGAGAGAGCGTGGTCGGTGGTCTCTGAGGTGCTTGAGTCCCACATCTCACCATCCTCCTCTTCTTTGTCCATTTCCTCCTCTGTGTACATATTTGTGTGTTTCCCTTCTTCCAGAAATTCTCTTAGTCTCGGAGCTCGGCATTTATGACAAAGAGCATACGGTCCCGGAAAAAATGTGGGAGAAAAGAGAGCCAAAAAGAGGGAAATGTGGGGAATGCCAACATTGAATGCAATGTACACACACATTATTCCATTCATGGGACAGAGAGAGAGAGAGAGAGACGGGCATTCCAGATTCCAGAGGGACACCCGGGCAGTTGGCATTCAACTGAATCTTGTACACTTTACACACGACTATACAAAATGTATAAAAGTAGTTGTGTGGAGAGAGAGAGAGAGAGTCGTAATTTGTCTAGCGAGAGAAATAAAGAGAGAAAGAGGGGAAAGTTCAACGGGGGAGAAAGTGAAGGGAGGAGCTGAAGAATCGAAAGATTATATTGAATACAATATATATAGACTATGGAAAATAAATTATTTCTATAGAATCAGATACAGACATTGTATAATATTATAGAAATAGAAAATAATTCCAAGAAATCCTCCTCGTACCATTTCCATCCTTTTCCCCTGCCCTGAATGATCTAAAGAAGGATAACGAGACAAAAGGACAAGAAAGAGAGAGAGAGAGAGAGAGAGAAAGACGGAACTGTTTCTTTTACTCTTCCACTGCATGCCAAGGACGTGGACTGACATAAATGAATTTGGAGAAAATGGATGGATGGATACTACCTACATATAAAAAGAATTGAAGTCGGACAAAAGAAACCTCCCCTCTCTCCTTCCAAGGAACCACACACACACACCCTATCTAATTATCTGCAATTATCCCCCCAATCGTGGTGCATGTCTTTGGAAAATGGGAATCCAGTCCCGGTGTGTTTTCACTGTGTATTCTATTCTCTACCCTCCCCGTGTCCTCTCCCTCCCTCTGTTTTTCTTCACTACTTACTTAGAAAAGAGTTACTTTGAGTCGGGACTCAATTTATACGGGTAGGTAGGTTCAGGGCTAACACACTCACAGCAACAGGGAAAATGGAAACATAATAGTTGATTCACTCTCTCTACTCACAGGAAGACTTTTACCCACGGTGACACAGAGCTCCTTTTACACTCAAAAGAATGGAGATGTGGAGAGACAAGGGGGGAAAAATAAGAAAAATTCCGTTTGATCAATGATTTCCAGTAGTTTGTGTGTGCCTACCTGCCTGTTCTCTCCTCTCTGCCCCATAGGCTAGACATTGAGCTTTCATATATAAAATGCTTTCCCTTGCTCCTTTTCTCTTACTTTCTCCCTACTCTGTTGTATGGTGGTGGAAGGGAGTAAAGTGCCTCCACTTGCAAAATGTTTGCCAACGGGCTGGAAAAACCCAAGGTCTTTATATTCTCTTTTCACGTTCCATGCCCCCTCCCACTCTTCCCCTCCTCTTCATCTTCCTGTTCAGTCATGTCTCATGTACTTAGCTCTCATACTTTTTATAGCTTCTACCTGCCTCTCTCTCTCCATGTCCTTCGCTCTGGATATTCCTATATACAAATGTACATACAAATGTATATAAACTTTTCTTTTTTTATTACGGCTCCTCCACATGTAACCCGTTTAAGTTTGAGAGGCAAAAAGAATCACGAGTTGGGCTTCGGGTTTTTTCCCCTCATCCTCTCACTCTCTCCTTTTCCTCTACTTGTCGTGTGTGACCACGCGCGTCCACACCTTGTACTTCTCACAGGAAAAACCACATACATACATGTCACATGTACGTGTGTGTGTGTATATCGTGTGTCTATAGATTCGTACTCTTTTACCTTTGACTAGTACTCTAGTACAAATGGCCCACATCCACCACCACTCACTCACATCCTCCCTGTTCTCACGTCATCACATGATGCTCATGTCTTGTGTTCTTGTTTTCGTCATGGTAGACAGAGTTGGAGGCTGTAGTCAGGACTCCATCAGCGTGTCATCAAGTATCAATCTTGTTGTACACAGGGATCACTGGAACACTGTAAATAAATGGGGGCAACTTTCCCCTGAGGGGAAAAATGTGAGTGCCTTGTGCCTGTGCCCGTCCCTGCCTTCTGCTTGCCAGGAAAAGAGAAAGTGTAAAGAATAGGAAAAAAAATTGTACTCAAACTCCCTCTTTCCCCTCAGTTTCATTTATTTTTATTACTATATCTTCATGACTGAATCAAACCAGGAATGGAATTTGTACGCATATAAATACAATAGTTTACTTACCAATGCATTACATCAAAATGGTTCATGTTGTGTTCTCCCTTCTCTACACATCATCATCAACATCAGCATCTCCTCCTCCTCGATCGTACATTGAAATCCGGTTTGGTTGGATGAATATCTCCCCCAGCATTTGTAGAGAAAAAGAGAGAAAACTAAATAATAAAGTTTCTCTTCCACTAGCAGAAATTTCCCTCCCCTTTCTTTCTTTTCGTTTAAACAGAGTTTAGTTTCTCTAGTTTCAGTTTTCCCAAGGACTTGACGTCGTTCGTCTTCTTTTCCCTCCCCCTCCCCCCCTCTCTCATCTCTTCTGTCTCTCTCAAACATTCTCATGTCATTCCTTTCCTCAATTCCTTCCCAGCCGAATCCAGGCCGAATCCCTTGCCCATTGTATATTACTCCACGTACATCCATCCTATCCCACATACATACCATTAGACTTTCATTCCGAATCAACTTAGTCTTGTAAAAAAAGAGATAGAGTCCTGAAATTCAGACCATCTGCTTCATTCTCTTTTTCTTCTACTCTTTCTTTTTTTTATCAACTAGTATAGTTGAATGATTTCCACCATCACCTTAAAAAAAGTACGCCAGAGTTGAGAAAAGCCCAGACACAACTTTTCTTCTCTCCCTCCCTTCCTTGCACCATCCCTATCTCTCTCTTTGTCCCCGTCTCTCTCTTCAAACGTCTATATCCATCAACATATCATATCACCACAGGAGAGAGGGAAAAGGGGATGACAAAGATAGTTGTGGTGTGCCTGCCTGCATGTGTGCTACATGTCTCAATTATTGAAGGGTGACGTCAATATGTTCCGGAGGTCCGTACAACGTAATTACGATCCTTAACGACCAATAATAACGAGAATACCAAAAAACCAAAGAGGCTACAGGAGCTTTTGGCACCAGTCATAAGTTTTCCCCCGTCTCTCTCAAGTTGAACTCCTTTTTGGCACACACACGCACACACAAACCAAGGAAGGAAGATGATGAGGACACATGGGGGAAAGGAGAGATAATAATATAAAAAAAGGAATGACCACCTTGTTTTTTCTTCCGTCCTGGATATGATGCCATAAACGGGAAATGTGACATCATTAAGCGTCAAATCAGTCATCACACACACACACACACACACACAATGTCCCAGAAAGTTTAAGGTAGCAAAAAAAGAGAAGAAGAATTGGGGTACTCCTCATGTAAGTAGTAAGTAGTATATGTACACAGGATACCGGTAACGGAATTAACTCATGGAAGACTGGAGCTGAGGAGAAGGACTCGAGTAGATTGAACAAAAAAATTTATTTTGAACACATGGCTTTATTTAGAAATGTTACTTTCTCTCTTTCTCTCTCTCATTGATTATAATCTTAGAAATATCATTATATCATTTTTGTAATATCGTGGATAGTAATAATTGTGGATACAATTCATAAATACATGTCCACACACACAGACTGTACTGTGTGTGTGGTCCTTAATATCTTATGTCATAAAAGCACTCTCTCCAAAATCTCATTTAATTAATTAAATTAGATAACATTTGTTTCCCGAGTCGATTTGGATACACACACATTTAAAATGATGATGGTTTGTGTAAAATAATATAAATCATTTTTAATTGCTTTCTCCATTTTCTCTATTGGTGTACAACATAAAAAGATTTTAATGAATTCTGACAACATTCCCGCCCGCTCTCCCCCCTCTTTTTTGATGATGAATATAATTATGGAAATTCAGAATTCTTCTCGTCCATTCTGGGATAATTAGTATAATTTTACGATTTATAAATTGTGAGTGAGAGTGTGATCCGACTTTCTTAAATTACAGTTTAACAATCCTCTCCACTCGACTTGTACAACCCACCTCTCCTTAATCCACTGATTATAATATTTTTAAGTATTTTTTTAACGAATCATCATCAGTTCATTATAATTCGTACTTTCCTACTTCCTTTAATCTTAGTCTGTAAATTGTAAGTCATAGTCATAATCTTACAACTCTTCATTCGTAATTTCTTATAAATAAATAAGGATTTGATTTTTTTTGTATGTGTGTGTATTGTAGTACAAGATATTTTGATAGTTATATAATGTAATAATTAGATGGAATTCAACAGTACAGCAATAATAACACCATTTTTTATGTACAGATTAATCATCATAAATAATTTTATATTGTTGTGTGTCGTGTGTGTTGGATATATCCATACTTGTACAAACATACAATCTCTTTTAAAACTTATGCAGTTACGTGTAGAAAGTCACATACTTCCACTTTCACTCAAATCCATTCTTACTTTCTCCATCATTTGCAATGTCAAATATTCATTTTTTTCACAAATCCCTAGACGCACTTCATGGACACTTTGCATTTAAACATACATCCTTCACTCACACACACAGTCACTGAAAAATGAACTGGCTTTCTTTCTTCCCTCTGTACCGCCTTCCATTTTCACTCTCCCTGTCTCATTTAATCATATGTTTTAATAACCACAATCACCATAGTCAAATCACAACTGCCGACGGCAATCTTTTTTTTTTGTCAACGTCTAGGAAGTAACAACAACCTTGTCAGTCGTCAAATTATAAAAAAACAATTGTCTCTTAAAATAAAATAACACTGGGAGAGGGAATCAGGGAGACCAGGACAAAAAAAAGATGCTTGATTATTTACAGATAAAGTTTAAGAGTCTAATACTTTATAACAGTGGCAAGTGGCTATACATGTGTACTGACTATACTATGACTATGACTGGATTCATGTGTAGTAATGTAATTAAAAAATTCAGCCAATCCTTGACTGACTGACTTTGACTAGATAACAAATAATGAAAAAAAAATTTGAACTCTGGCAGTAGACAACAATCAAAATCTCAGGTTAAATTATATATCACAATTGTTGGACTCCATCCCACATTTTACTAAACAAAACTACTACAAAATTAAAAGATTTGTTTGTTCGTGTAAATATGATAGTTTGAACTACATAATAATCAAAAAGGAATTTGATTTGCACAAAAACCTCTGCATTACTACATTACTATTAAAATGTTTGGTTTTTTCTTTCTTTCTGCAAGTCGGTTATTATCCCTAGATGTTGTTTTAATAATCATAGTTATGCGAAAGTAATATATATTAAAAAAATATCCTTATATGTTTGTATATTTTTTTTGCACTGCTGCCTGCTTGTCTAATCCTTTTTGCTCTGCGTCAGAAAAGATTTCAATCAATGTTCGTATTCAGGGAAATGAGGCTGTTGTTCAAACATCTCCGTGCCTGTTCAAAATTGACACAGAGAGATTGATAAGTAACAAGTAATACAAAGTTTCAAATCAACAAAATCAAATCAAACAATTTTTTGTGCCTTTTTCAGAGAACAACAAAGCATAAAAATACAAAATATAGGTCAACTCAACTAGAAATCACTAAAATACTACTTTCTAAACTAATTTTTGGAAAAATGTGAGTAAATACTGCAGTATATTGTATTAATCTCAAAAAATGTCTGTCCTTTCTCTTTGTAGGAAAAATCGGGTCGTTAGACAAAGCCAACAATCGTAATCTCCCATATTTTTTTCAATTTGTAGCTTTCTCTAACAAATTCGATATTGTATACTGACGATTAACTTGTTTTAGAAAAAGCATTATCATAATTAAATAACGTTCACATATGGCAGGATATCATATTCATATATAATACATTCTTTAATATTATAACTGTCTATTTTTTTAAAATTGAATTTCCATGCCGTCATAATAATTTAAACGAACATGGTCCTCCATTAAATGGTTCCTCCTCCATGACAGTTATAAGAAAGAGAGAACCATTTGAATGTCATAAATCTAAATTTATTGTAATTGCTATGCTACATAAAACTCCGTGTCCTTATTTATAATTTAAATCGATTATGATAATTTGACCCTACGTTATTAAATTCTGTTCTCTTTTTCCTTTTCTTTTGGAGTATATTATATCGTATCCGAGTAATATGACTTAATTGTACAATGGTTTTTTATTGTAATATGTATAAGATATAAAGATTTAGTAATTCTTATTTTAAATAATCTCGATTATTTAATTTGAGTTGAGATTCTGGAGAGACATTCTGGGTTGGTTTTGTTTTGTATTTTTTTGTGTGTGTCTTTGTTAGAGGCTCTCTCTCTCCTACGGTAGTAGTAGTCGTAGTAAAAGCTACAGAGAGAAGGTTGACAATTAAATTAAAGTTTATAAGTTGGAAGAATACCATTGGTGGTGTTGTTGAGTGGTGACTGGGATCCAAAAGTCTGTGGATTGTATCTATTCTGCATTTTACCTGGTAAGAAAAAGAAAGAATTTCATTATGATTTTAGACAAGTCCAACTGTAAATAAGTAGACTTTTAAAATTGTTTTATTCTTTTGACAAATACACTCATTATATTCTTTTGTGTAATATGTACTCATAATTTTCATGTGAGATTTAGTGCAACCTCTAGCCAAGGACATTTGGGTACCAGTGTCTTCATCCTCATCTTCTTCCTCACTTGTCGATGTATTCAGAATATTGGGTTGATTACTTTTCATTTGTCAAATCCAAAAAGATCACATGAAAATAGAAAAAATAGACACAAAAAACGAATTGTATTATTTTACCCCAACATTTTGCACTCATTCCAAAATTTGTATTCTGTCAAATTTAATTAGTAATGAAATAAACTAGATTGATTATACACACTTTAATTATCATGAAATTAGTTGGACCTTGAACCGTTGTATAAAGTAGCTAATGTTGCACTATACACACAAGTTATATATTCGTTATGGATACATATATAGTAAGAAGCTTTCTCTCAATATTACGATCACAACAATTTTATTATATGCAAGGATTCTCTCCCTTTTTCTCACTCGTCCACTCTCATTAGTTGGTATTATGAATTAATAAGATTTCATTCATTTTGTACTAACTCAGGAGGCTAAGACATGTCAAACCACTAATGTATGTATGTAACTAGGATTCCTAATTCTAGGAAAAGGATTAATAGCAATGTCCCCCATGTAAATTCAACTGTCAATATTTTAAACATGGCAATCAGTCAATCGAGTTGAGTGCAATCCCCACACAAATGACACTTTATACTCTCGTCATCGTTACTTACAAGGTCAATCTGATTGAGCTTAAAATAAATTCAAATTAAATTTTACAAGTGAGTGCAAATGTTTAGCACAAACATTTAGCACAAACATTCTACAAGTCAAGCAAAAGGGAAATAAACTAGCACTACTTAAAAATCTAATTTCATTTACAGTGACAAGCATTCCAATGTAAATAACTACAATATTGATTCAGCAACAATAACATGAATATCATATGACTCAACATCATTCATTCACCTGAATACACAAATAGAGAGGGTGGAAAATAAGGGGGTGAAAAATAATATGAATGTTGATAGAATTACCAGAAATAGCACGGGCAATATGGTGATAACGTGCCGTCGAAGCAACTATATAAATCAGACCAATTTCAAAAAAATGTATAGATATTTGTGATTATGGTGCGAGTGAAACTGTGAAGCCGTGAGAATAAGAAGAAAAAGCCACAAAACAAATATCCAAATATAATGCAATATTACAATAGTATTAAATTTACGGACCTATTTATAGTGAATCATCATAATCAAATTATCAAAACCGACACACACAGAATAGAAAGAGGATCGAGAAGAGAATGGGGGAAAATGATGTCACGAATTTTTTGGGTCGTCTACACAGATAGGGTTTGGGGGTTTAAGATGCCCGAATTACCCCATTTCCAAGAGTAATGATTTAATATATAAAGGGTTGCTCAACGATTAAGGGAGAAAAACCATCAAGAAAGAACATATTGTACAGGTACACAATAATAATGTGTAATATAGGGGGGAAGACAATGACAGAAATAAAAAAGAAATGTGTGTGGGGTGTATATATGAGAGAGAGAAGAGAAGTTCACAATCCCATTAAGCGTGTGCGAGGTAATAGTCGTCTATTGGGCTTAATGCGGGGAATCCTATTATTTCCTGAGGCAATTCTCTTGATTACCCCAAGGAGAAAATCACCCGACAATCCAACATCCGATAATTTTGCAGTCGACGATATCCCCCACCGCAATTGTTCCGTTTAGACTCTAATCGGATTTCTGTCTCTCTCTCTCGCCCTTGTGTGTCTTTGTGTGAGAGAAAGTGCATTTTCGGATACTGTCTTGTGGTTGCAGAAGAGAAAAAAAACTAAGTGAAAGCAAAAGAGGCTGAAATGGAAATGTTCATGGGATAATCTCCATATAGCATATAGAGTAAAGTGAAAAGTTTTACCTACTCGTAAAAATGCAGAAAGTACAAAAAAAGAGAAAGGAAAAAAGGAGGTATTTAGAACAATCAACTGTCTTAAAACTTTTTTTTATCCTTGACTAGTTACACTGTTTAATATAAAGCTCTTGATCTGACCAACTTTTTATTTGGATCTTCTTACTTTGTTCCAGGAAATTCTTACTGGTCTAATACAAGACATGGCTACAATCCTCTGTTGAAATCCCTACTGAAATGTGGACGCTATAAACTCAGGTCCGAACAGTGAAATTGTAAAATTATCTTATAACTCAAAATCTTTTGACTGACCTATCCAAGTCATCTTCATTGGGGTGACCGTAGTCGGACATTGGTGAGCGGGATCGAGCCAGTTTATTGTTATTGTTGTTATTATTGTGATTACTTTTTGGTTGAAGTTTGGCTGAAGCCATATCCACTAAAAAATACATTTAAAAAATCCACACCCGTCAGTATCGAATTTTTTCATGTACTAATGGCCTCCATTACAAAAATAAACAAATGACTGGATAATACACTACTCACTCATTCCTGGTCCCCGGTAACGGCCCAGAACGAACCCACTGTCTTCGTCACTGTGAACCATTCCATAATAATACCACGTCATGAAAATTCAATAAATAATTTTTTGAAAAATAGTACATCCCTCCATTTAAGTTTTTACAGTTTTAACACTACAAAATCACCATTTTACAATTGTCCAAAAATATTGTCAAAAATACAGAATGGTAGATAAAAATCATGCAATTTGTGCAAAAGGGGAGTAAATTTAATTTTAAACTACCATTTGTCAAGTCTAAATGAGTGTACAATTGGAACATGCCAGTCAAGACGTAAAAAATGTCACAATTTAGAAAAAGAATTGTTAGAAATAATAACAAAATTATTGGAAGGGTAAAATTTGAAAAACTGAAAGTGGAAGCAAGTAAAATACAAGTTTCTAGTAGTCTAATTCAACAACTTCTAAATGTCTACTAGTGAATACAATACTAATACAATATAGCCCATTATTGCAATTGCATTTTTTTGCTTACTGTAACCTTTTGTTACATTGGTTTCTTGGAAAAATGAGGAAAAGATTTTTTTAAAAAAAGAGAGAAAGCACAGGACGGCATTTGTGTCCTTCAACTGGTTTTGTTTTCTTTTGCAAATCATGTTGACATAAAATTAAAAGTATAATGGGGTACCTGTGGAGGCCAGGGGTGGCGGGGGCAGACATGAAGCGGTAATTAGCGTGCTGTCACATATTTATTCGTCTTCGACTTCTGCACAACAATATCAACAATTTCAGAATTTACGGGGTCAGGAACAGGGTCACACAAACGCACACAATTCATTGTACAAGTGTCCCACGATGAAAGTTACATCATGGAACTCACATCACAACTTGCTTTTGTACTACTATGTAGATACTACTCTGCTCCCTACATCTACATCTTGAGTCTCTCTCAATGATCATATCAACAATTCATTTCCCTTCCTTACTTGTCTTGCTATCTATTTGTCAACAGCACACTAGGCACACTAATCTATTTCTCATAATGTCTCATCTCATTGGATTTTATCATGGAACAAACAAACGATGCAATTCAGTCCATTCACACACACATTTGTATTAATATATACATTAGTAGGAGAGTAGAGACTGAAATTACTCTACTGTCATGCTGTCTCTGTTTTGTGTAAATGTAAGTTGTTAAGAGAAGGAGTACTTTGTACTGATTATTGATTCTAACATGATACGCAAATATGTGAGCAAGTAATTGTAATGATATAGTAGATATATGTACACAAAATAAACTGGAAGTTAGCAATTGCAAACAATGAGCTATAGAAAATTTAAAGTACATGGAAGTGTATTTAAATAAAAAAAAATATTTTACCCTCCCAAATCAACGGAATGAAGACGATAATGACGGTCAGCTTCTGTCTCAGACATTCGAATGTCCTCACTGTTGAAAAAGTAAAGGAAATGTGGTTGTGTTAAAAATGAACTACTTTCTCCACACACACACAAACATGAACAATAGAAGGACAAAGAGAAAGAGAGAGAAAGAACAGTCCAGAACTACTTGGAAAATATTAATTTGGGGACTGTTTTGACAAGTTTCATAATTAGTTGGCAACTCGACTCATTCCCAAACTTAAAACAAATTGTATTTCACTGAATTATTACTGAATACAAGTTTCAAGTACCTTCCACAAGGACTCAAGTGACGACCACTCGAATGATGCTCTAATTGTCTTAAAAGGTCCTCTAAATTTCTAATCCTGTAAAATATTCAAAAAGTATGATTGTTAACCAATTCCACAATTTCTATTAAGGATGGTACTTAGAAATAGGTTTAAATTAAAATTCTACCTAAGGGGTCCTCCCATATCATCATTGCTTTCGTCATCCCGTTGACCCTGTGTAGAAACAGATAATGTCATTATCAAAAGAAATGTCTCACAAGAAACTGAATCACATTGTAATTGTGTTAAAATTTCGAACCTGTGGATTTATTCGATCCGTCGAGCTTCGAAGCAAGGGGAATTCAGACCCGAATTCAGGGTAGTCTGGGTATCCATCTGACAAGCGTGTACTACCTACAAATTTTAATAAGAAATTTAAAATTTAAAAGTCATTTTAGATGAAAATTATCCAGAAATAAAGAAATTTACCTTGGACTGGAGGTGGGGTTGAGCTGACATCACCGACAGCAACTCTTTGATTAGCAGCGATGCTGCAATTATTTCCAAAAAAAAATTGTCACATGAGTTACGAACAAGGACAAAGTATTACTTATGAATACAATTCAGAAATGAGAAAAAATACTTACCGTAACGCTGCGAGGATGTCTTGAAGAAAATAATGAAAAATGAAAAATTACAACCAGTTCATTGCATAATGTCTTACCAAAGTGAAAGTAATCATAAATAAAATGACATACCTTCATGATAACCATTGAGAGAAGAAATTTTCCCTGATTACAAAAGAAAATTGAGATTAGTTGTGAAAGAAAATCATCATTGGAATCTGTAATGGCAAAGTATGAATTGATGCCATAATTTATTATGGTAGTATAGTTGGTAGTGGTGTGTGTTTGACTATTTCTACTTAGAAGAAATACTGGAATTTCTTTCGCTACTCAAACCCATTTCGAGTGCTTTATGCAAAGATATAGTCATTGAATGAATCTATCCCGTCACTTATGTTACAATAGGTAATTAGAAAATGGATGAAATGAACATCAAAAATTCATTTAATAATTCTAATGAAAGAAAAAGTACATGAAAGAAGGATCTCTTGAAAGAAGTAGTGAAAGTAAAGGGCACTACATATGATGATAATTATTGACTTGAGTTGCACAATCACATTGTGATCAATCACAATACAAAAAAATAAAACAAAATTACTATACCTAGATTAATTGCCCGTGCAGCATCATGACATACAATCTCATTATCTGATTGAGACCCATCCTCCTCAATATATTTTTTCAAAATCCCCTTGCCACCCACATTGGGCGTACCTAAGAAAGCAGATGTCTCATCGCCAGTCTCCTCATCCTGGGGAATAGCACCACTTCCTAGATTTTTCATTGAGCCCGTCACAGCAAGGTTGTGTTGATCCCTGGGAGACATACAAATTAATGATGATCCCTTTTCCCCTTTCTCTCTTCAAACACTATTAACAAATGTCAGACCCTAATTTCCAAATGGGACAACATTTCTTCCACTCACCTAAAGGCAGGCAGTTGGGTAAAACTGAGTATCCTATTATCAATCTCTTCATGGTTAAGAGTAGGGGGAGGGTTGTGTGTCAATTTAAATGATTTGGGATTGAACTGCGGAGCGTTGTGTTCATATTTGGGGACTGTTGAGCGTCGATAACACAGGGCTAACATGGCTAAAAATTTTGCCAGGCAAAATAAAAATTAATTTTTCACTCTTCAGGAAAAGAGAAATGGATTTTATTTAAATCTTGATTTAAATAGTCACTCACCGAATAAGAGGAACACTCCTACAAATACAGACAATTAGTATAAATCAATCTATCATGACTCAAATCAACTAAATCATACCACACACATACACAAATACAGAATGACTGGCATTACCTCCAACAACGGAAACCATTCCAAATACAAGGAAAATTGTATTAGAACCGTCCTGAAGAAAATAAAGTCAGTTACATTAAGGAACTTCCACAAAGGATAGTTAGAAAAAAATTCTATATGAAATAACGGAAATTTAATCTCACCTGTACGTCTGGACCTATTAAAGGAGGAAATTACCACATGCATTTATTATATGACACGCAAGTCTCTAGTAATGTGTATCCCCACTTTTCCCAATAAAATACTCATACTTTACCTGGTACAATAATTCTGCCCTGCTTTGTGGTCGTAGTTTCATTGGCTGCGAAGGGACTACATTGAACAAAAAATTTATGTATTAGCATTCAAGTTTACTTCATGTAATGAGAAATGTCTGCTGCATGTGTAACAAAGTGTGGTAAATTAATCACACGCAAAAAATAATAGAAACTAACCTTTGAGTCGTCGTCAATTCAATTTCCGGAGTCGTCTTGAAAAATGAGAATGATAAGCATGAGAATAATTATTACATTAATTTTAAATTTTATATTATTTATTCTCCATTACTCACCTTGACGGCTTGTGAGCAGTCGTGTCCTTCGTAACCATCATCACAATGACAAATATTAATATTTGAACAGTCGCCGTGTCCAGAACATGGAAGGCCACCAGCGACTTTATGGTTTGTTGGACATTTTTCTTTATCTGGAAAAGAAAACATTTTAAAGTTCATGTCATAATACCGACCGTAAAGGCTCAAATTATACTTTCTTTTATATGTAACTGATCATACCTGGTAAACTAGAAATCTTTACGCAGGTCTGATTCAAACAAATCTGCACAAGCAAAAATATGGTTAGAAAGTAATCATCACAAAAATTAAAGCTCGGGGCATTAAATGTGTATGCTTTTTTCTCTTTCAAAAACAAAATCTCACGTTTGATTCAGCACACTTTGTTCCATCTGACAAAAAAATAAAAATTATAGCACAGTTTGAGCCATGAGATATTTGAAATTCAGGTGGTATGTATACTTTAGTAAATTGAAAATAATAGTTGAAGACGTTACCTCGAACAAGTTCCATTTGATCCGCCTTTCGATCCTTTGGTTGCCCATTCAAACTTTTGCATTCGATCTCCGTCCCGTTCATTTTGAACAGACTTCGGGAGAATGTCGTATTTTGAAGGGTGCTAGAAGCTGTTGGGTTCTGTTCACCACCCTTAGAATGTTTATAAAAGGTTAAGTACATATTTTAAAATATTGCGAAAAAGACAAAAAGTCAACGTGGTAGTGTAAGGATGTAATAGTACCTTACAATGAAGTAACCCACACATGACATTATTTTGGGAACAATTCCGATAATTCCCATAAGCATCCCGGCCACAATGACCATTGTGCATCCCACGTACATTAAAGGAATCGAAGCAAACTTTGTTTGCTACTCTTGCTGTGGGGGAGGAAAACAAAAGCAAAATTTTGAATTATGTCACTGATCATGGTCACCCTCTCATCATCAATAGTACACGCACATTCTCACACACACGATAAATGGTCATTCAAATACTACAAATGATGGAATTTGCCATCATGACACTCCCTCCTGACCATACGTATACAATAGAATATCGGATAATGTGAGGGGAACGTACCCATAAAATCCCAAATAGCTTTACACTGTTGATCGAGTGTAGGACAAACTCCATTGTAGCAGAAACCTTTATTATCTGCACACGGAGTCCCATTCTTCTTGTAATAATTTAATGGACATTCTCCACTCTTTTCAAAATCATTCACAAAAACATTTTCATTATTAGCATTCCTTCCTACCATCACCAAGCCCCTACTAAAACAGTAACATGTCTAGCAAATAGGTCAATGAGTTTGACTCACCTTTCCAGTGCAGTGCTCTGTCAGGTCACATTCACGTGCCTGTGACAACAAGACAAGTACAATTGTAAATTTTCACACACGTACATTCTATATTTAACAATTTAGATCCAGTATTTTGATCCTCACCTTTGGACGGCAAACAACTGAAGGCAGTTTAAACTTTAAAAAAAAAAGAAACCGAAACAGTCATTAAACATCTGTTTGAAAATTCTGACATACTAATTGAACTCAAATGTATACATATAATAGAGTTACACTTCTCTATCTATCTCGCAATTTTCACAACATGGCTTAGACATAATCTACAAATTAACATGTGTAATTAATTTTATGACTGAACTTACTTTGCAATCGCTGGAGTGTCGTGTGCGAACAAAAGAAATAGAGCATTTAGAAGGATTTTTTGGTGTGTAATATATATATAATATATATTGGCCATATGTATGTATTCGACTAACCTACAACATGGCTGTCCGTTTGAACACTCGGCGAATGATTTAAAACGACAACGTATGCCATCACAACATGGATCCTTGGTACATTCTTCCGGTGATCCACAGTCACATTCTAAGAGGGAAAGCATACATGTACACATGTGAAAGGTTAGGAGAGAGCATTGGCTCCTTGTGTGTGTGTGGTACATTAAATAATTATTTACTATCAAGCATTTTTTTCGACTGACCTTTCTTCCCTAATCAAATCTGTTTTACCCATACAAACTTCCGTATTTTTTACTCTTTATCTAATTTCCCACACACACAGACACATAGGATCTGCAAACACTACACATACAATAAGTTTTTTTTTCAAAAAATTTTTCATTACCTTCCCCTGAATCCAACAGCCCATTACCACATGTCATCTGGATTGATGGCTGCGAATATAAAGGGAAAACCAAAACGGAAACCAGACATGAGAAGACAAGGAACCATTAAACGAAACCAGATTCATGTTCTCAAATCCTACTTGCATTCCCGCACCCCCCGTCCTCTTTCTCTTTCTTTCTTTCTCTCTTCCAGCTCTCTTCCACGTTTTCACACACAGACACACACTCAAGTTTCTGGCAATTTCATATTTTCCACCTCCTCCATCCTCTCCTCTTCTGCTCCTTCTACTTCTACTTCCCCTCTTCAGATTTCAGATCTAATATGAAGACTCATCAAAACTTTGTGATGCACCGTCACGTCTCTTCCATTCTGCTTTCACCGGAGCTCTACTTTCTCTACTTACACGGGCCAAAAAGACTTAAGACTCCTCCTCCTCTAATCTTCAATACTCTCCAACAGAGTTTTACCGTAACCTCAAACACGTCCCTCACACCCTCTTTCCCCCTCCCTGCATTACGGGTCTATTACTATAGGACAAAATAGAAAAAGGAGAATAGAGTAGGGTCTAGAGATCTAAAAACGAAAGAAAATCCTTCCTAGCAATAATTAGAGTTCGTCTTTATTTCCTCGAAATAAAAAACTTTTTTTTCTAACATGTCAAATTGATACAATTATATTGGAAGTCATGCATGAAAATTCGTAAATATACACTACACTCAACCTACAAAATCCCCAATTTGAACAATACAAGTTCCATGTATCTAAAGGTCAATGGAAAGATATACTCTGATTTCACGGAAATCTTATAATGATTCGTATTGTAAATATCATCCTTATACTGTTGGCTGTGATTTGGAGAAGCTCTTTGTAATGGTGGTCGAACACAAAGAGAGAGAGAGGTGGAGAAAGCTTGCCCTGGAGCTACAATCTTGTAATCTACAATGTAAAGAGTTGAGAAGGGGGAAGTTGATAGAGAGGAACTTGAGTTACAATTTCAACTTTATTTGGACAGAGGGGTTTTTCTTTGGTTGGTTCGTACTAAGGAGGATAGCTGGACAATCGGAATGAAACAGACTACGTACCTCAAACATAGACGGTTTGTTGCTCAGGCAAATTGCGTGCCCAGCATTAAATGCAGTAAAGTAAGAGTGTCGGGAACACTCCGAGAATCTGTAAGGTTGAACTACACCAAAAGAAAAAATAATGAAGAGAAATTGAACAAAACATATATCAATATTTCAAAGTAAAATAAACTCCCACTCCTACAAATTCTGCACAGTAATGTGTACTACATGTATGTCGTACTATTTAAAAAATATTGTGTTTTCAAAAGATCCAGTTTTTTCACTTTCACTCAGTTCGCTTTAAATAATACAATGTAGATGAGAAAAGGAAACTCACTTCCATCCCGGCCCACTATACTTTCGCTCATGATACAGCCATACCTGTAGAAAGAGGGAAAGTATTTGCATACAAATAGTTTTATGAATTACTTTGAAGGAAAGAGAAGGAGGAAGTATAAAATAATTAATTCATCGTATTTTAATTTTATGGAGTTTTATCACAATATTATTTTTAAAAGTCGTACCAGTTTGGACAATTGCAGTTATTATTTGTTTCCGCTGTAAAAACAAGATAGAAATACACGCACTTATAGATATAAACAAAAGTACACTCAAACTTTCCCCAAAAGTTTCCTTTGCTGACTCCCACACTTCCGCAATTAAGATGCTCTCCGACTACTTTCAATTTGAGAGTTGAACTCATTCTTAATTCTACATGAGAAACACATTTGATGGTGTTCAGTAAAGCAAGAAAAAGTTTAAATTACCATCATGATCATGTCCCATATTCAATGTGTGACCAATCATGTGGGCTAAAGCGACTCCCGTGATGTGAGGCTGGTAGATTGTTTTCTAAAAAAATTGGCAAAAGAGAAAATACAGTAGAATTCGGGGAGTATTCTCAATTTAATTCAAGAAAAGTAGTAGTTGATAATAAATATTCATAATCTGAAAATCAAGCTAATTACATCTGTAACTATCCCCAAGGACTTGGACGTGCAAATACTGTTCTCCACACCAATCCCCGACTCTGAGAATGGGACGCCAGCTTTAAATAAAGTACAAGAAAAATATTAATACACACTTTTTTTAACACTCCTCCTCAAAAACACACAAATGTAATGTATAGTTTAATCAGGAAAAAGAAACTTTAACAAATACATGATCCGTACTAATTACAATTTTTATTACAAATTTCTTTGAGAGTACTCACACACTAGCATCGTCACATCCTTTGTCACAGAGTACAGACTCCGGGGGACTAAATCAACATAAAAAATGAACATATAAAAAAATATCCCTTTATTATCCCACTCCACCTCCCGACCTCCCGACTCCCTCCAAACTTCATAATATTCTCGAGGATTGTCTCAAACCGAGACTCCTACTCTACTGTGCTATAAAGCTATATTATAAGCATAATTATTTTTTCCAAGTAAGCTAATAACGTCGAAAAGAAAAAGTAGAGGGGTAGGTACAATGACAGTCACACACAAAAACCACCCACAAAAAAAATTGAACAAAAAAAACAACTCTTCACTCCGTCTTCTTTCCATTCTTTTCTCCTCCTCGTCTCTCCTTCCTGTCTTGTACCTCGGAAGTCGTCAAAAACAACTAATTATAGGTCGTGGACTCATACAGCATTCGCTCCAGCAATTTATTACATTTTGTTTCTCTCCATCTTGTGAAAATCCTTGAACAGTATTCCTTAACATCTTCCGCACTGTGTGTGTGTGTGCTCTCCCCCGCCGTGCTCTTACTTTTCATTTCCCTCCTTTTTATACACTTTCACTCTTCTGTATTTGACTTTTTATACCATTTATACAGTGTTTGTGAGACTCTCTCTTCTCCTGGCCGTCGGTTCATTGCCACCCTTCCTTCAATCCTTCAACTCATCAAGAAAGCAATGAAAATGAACAGGATGAACGGAGGGGAACATAAAGAGTCAGCATGAAGACCAATAAAGAACAAAAGTACACGGAGAAGGAACGTGGGTGTGTAATGAAATAGTCACAGCCACAAACAAAATAGAGAATTACAAACAAATACATGAGAGAATTTTCTTGGAGATTACGAGGAACCGTCGGCCACAACCTCCAACACTATATTGCACAACACTCTCTCAGATATATAGACAACACACCCGTACACACTACACACACGCAGAAATAGAGAGGTAGAGACAGGAGGAACAAAACGAAAACGAAATCACACAGACACACAACATATTGGGACATAAAGACTTGGACATTGCACATAAAACAAAAAACAGCATCCAAAGACATAAATAGAAAATCTTATGGGAGACAAATCAACTCTATTTATTTGGATCTCTGGAGCTGAAGCCTCATACGCTTTTTCTCCCTCTCTCTCAGTTCTGTACGCAACCCATCCAAACACACACACACAATCACAGACAAACAGAGCTTGACTCTTCTTGTCAGAGAAAGAGAAAAAAGAGCGTAATGTCAATGACTACAAAACGAGGGGAGAGAAGGAAAGAAGAAAAGAAAGAATATACAGGACACACAGTCGCATCATAATCATCATGGCATGGACCAGTACAAAGAAAGAGAAAGAATATTGTGTGTATTTGTCCTCCTCACCATAAAAGTCTATAAGTTGTTTCAAGGTTTTCTCCAAGTCGTCCGGTTTGTCCACGGCGAGTACTTTGTCCGTTCTCCATGTCTCCACATAGACCACTGAAATGGCCGTGTTCAACTTGCGAAAGTACTGCAATTAGACAGACAGTCCATATATATTTTTTCTCATTCTTTCATCTTCAAAATAAACATTTATTACATATTACCTCCTACTTTAAATACCACCACTGCTACCACTACCACACCATCATCATCCTTGTCCTCGTCGAAAACTATATATTATTTCTCGCTCTCCTCTTCCCACAAAAGTACACACGCACACGCACACACACCAAGAGAATGTCTCTTATCTAGTCTGTTTTTAATGGACCTTCCCCCAAACTCTTAACGAACTAATGGCCATATAAACCTGGGTGGTGATGGTGTGTGTATTTGTGCATGTATAAAATACTAAATATTTCTATAATGTAAGATTGAACACAACATTTGGGGAACACAACTTTCACAGGGAACAGTCCCTAATACCTTTAAAATATAGATATATGATAGGCTGACTAGGGTGGCGGTCGTCGTCTTGGTTGTCCCTTTCCACATTTTAACATCCCTTCAAAAACTAAATGTCTACATAAATGCAAACATGAATCCTAGGCATATTACCAACCATCCCATACCACCACACACACACACAGTTCGACTTGGTTTGCAAGACAGTTTAATTTCCTTTTCCACTCTCACATCCACATCATAATTATCAACCCGGTACCTCTTCTCTCCTCTCCTCACTTTACATATTATAGATATATCCTTTTCGCTTTCCATTTCAATTTCCATAGAGGAGCCATTAATAACTTGCTCTTCAGAATCCTCCAAAACTTTTCCCTCTCTCCCACTATACCTACGTCCGTCTCCTTCTTTTCCAACGGATATACCTACCTTCTAGTACAGTACAAACTCTTCCTCCTCTTCTCTCCAATGTAATATGTAAGAGTCAAGTCTTTTATTCTTGAAAATTGTCCTCAATTTCTTCCTCCTTCATATTCTGTCCTTATTTTCTCCGTAAGACGGAAGACAGCTTTTTTTATTTCCTTGTAAACAGTTCCTAAATATAACTTCAACTTCAGGACTCATCATCAACAACATCCTTCTCATCAAAAAAGAAGAAGGAGAAGGAGAGGTGAACAAACAAGTTCTTATTACGCAAGGAGAGACGAACACGAATTCGAAATATTACACAATAGGCAACTAAATGCTAAATTCTCATATGCTGCGTACAAAGAGTTCAAATATATTCTCTCTCTCACATTTTGTACACACGTTTTTCTGTGCGTCTCTCTCAAGGAAGAAGAAGAAGGGAGGACGAGGTGGAAAAGTTTTCCCATGAATATTATACACTCACACATATATAAATAGTCCTTGAGATTCAAGGTTCTTCCTCCCTTCCTCCCGAAAATGAACATGTCCCTGAGAACTGAATACTTAATGATGAGGAAGAAAACTTTATTTATTGAACTACATTGCATGAAATGCTAATACTTTCTCTCTTCCCTTCCCCCCACTTTCACTTTCCAACCATGCAAAATATCACACATTATATTATAATACCTATACAATAGTAATACCTGTCTTTCCATTTGAAGAAAAGAGGCATTAATGATTCAAAATCCAAAAAAGGTTTGTCCATAATGGACTCTCGAAAATTGTACCATGTCCCAGAAATGGGTCTCCCCACTTTCTCCCTTTCTCCACTCCACATCTCTCAATACACTCACTGTACCTCTTACAATGAAGTAATTTGAGGAAGGATCTATAATGATTTATTATGATTATCATGCATGCACGGCCGTGGTGGAGAATTTGACTGGAGAGAGAGAGAGTTGGATGCACACACAAAACTCGAGTTAATCCATTGTAAATTTTGGGGACAATAAATTCAATATATGCATATATTGCTAGGTAAAGGGATACACCATACGGTATATTGCATTGTGTAATAATCATCATAGTGATGGTCTCTAATATTCTTCACACCCGGACCGACACACACGCAGAGGGTAGGGTACCAGACAGAGTGTGTAATACACGAGGGAGTATACAATGGAAGCTGTAATTCTCCATGTAGTTGTATAGTTCAGTGATCTTTTGAGGGGAAGAGGAAGGCAGTGGCTGACAAGGTGAAAGAATACAAATGAATAATGTATTTGAAATAGCGACTAAAGGAACGGAACGAATGAGTAGACGACTGCCTCCTCCCCCCTCTCTCTCTTTCCTTTCGTATGATAGAGAACCTGCCCAGTGAGAACTCAACCCGGCGCCATATCCCATATCCTGGAATTTCCTGGCGTTTCAAACCATATTCTTACTGGATTCTCTCTGGTAGCCTGAGAAGTCTCTCTTTCTGAAAGAAGAGACTCGACCCACACGCATACCTACACACACACAAGTGTATAACCATAACTTATAAGCATGTAGGCACTTTGGTTGCAGAGAAAGAGAGAACAGCTTGCTTTCATCTACTTCTCCACTTCCTTCTCTTGCCCTCTCAGCCGAATCGTCGACATGGAAATAAACTACATTGATAACTATCACCGCCGCTCATACGCTCTCCACTATTACTCGGGACCAGTTAAAGGGATGATGATTCTCACTCCTCCACACACACCCAATCCTCCTCTTTTCCGTAAGAATTATTATTATTGTCATTATCATACTGTGAGTGTGAGAGAAGTGTAGTACTTATACACATCACATTATTATAGACCTTGGAAATTATTATGACGGGACAAGAATTACGTGGAGGAAGTGTATAGTATTGACTATATAAAATATATAAAAGAGAGAAAGAGAGAAAAAAAGACAATTTACCAAATCCGCAATATTGACAATCTGCAAAGCATCGTGTATCACTTGTAATCTCGTCGAACCATTCCGCTTGTCAAACTGAAATCAGATAGAATCCAACCATTAACGCCATACTACTTTATTCCATACAAGTATAACTGCACACACACACACATTCACTCTCATCCAGTTCATTCTGATACCATCATACGATTTCGGTTCATCACTGCAATGGCGCCATGACCATGCATGGAATGAACTAGAGGTTGTTACAGGGAAAATGTAAGGAATGGAAATTGAAAAGAGAAAATTTCTTTTTTGGGACGACGGTGGGTAGATCCTGTTTTTCGATGTATAGTGACGTACACACACACATATAGACCACACATACACAAACTACTGTCCGGAATGGAGAAGTATAGGAGAGAAAGTATGTGAAAGGAGGAGGAGGAGGGAATCCATCCGGTGGTAACGGAACCAAACAGGAAGTATCCATAGGTAGCTTCAAAATTTAGAGAGACTGGCAGTCCAATAAAGTATGGAAAATATGTTATGGGGGGAGGTCTCATTTTGAGAGCACAAAATGAAAACCCAATTCAACAACAACACATGTTGGGGCAAGATACAACAAGATGAGGAGGATAGGATAGGAGGAAGGAAGGGAGGAATGTAAATATTTTTTCTTGAAATTTCTCTCTCCACCCTCAAAAAATATATATCCATGAAAATACACGAAACGAAATTGAACCAGAAAGAGGATACCCAAGGAGCTGAGGAGAAAGGAGAGAGAAAGAAAGAGGGAAATGTGAAGAGAGCGCTAAAGGAGTTGAGTGGGTTAGTAGTATAACACTGGGAAAGAGAAGGCGAGATTAGCATGCTAGGAGAAAGTGAAAGAAGAAAGCTCTCACTCTCCTTTTCGTTTTCCAGCAAAAGAATGAGGAAAGAATAAAAGGATGAGGAGAAGGAGCAGAGTGTCTACACTCTACATACCCGTGTATAAGAAGAAGAGAAGGGGAAGGAGGAAAGGAGGATGAGGATGAAAAACAGAATGGAAAAGAAGAAGAAAGGAACAAGATGAAGAGGAGCAGTCTCAACACACACACACACACACACACACACACACACAAGAGGAGAAGGAGGAGATGAGTGAGATGATAGAAGAAGATGGAGGAGAGGAAGGTTTGAGAACCGGGCGTAAGCTCTTCGTTTTTATCGGCAAAATTGATTTTAAACCCCACGTACAGACACACACACACAATCACTCACATTGTGCATACATATATGGATTTAATATACCACACATCCTTTATCCCCCTCCCCTCCCCCACCGTCCCTCCCAACCAAGAATGTATATAATGAACCAGTGTTCTACTTAGAGAAAGAGAGAGTGAGCAATGACTTTCTCTCTTTCTCCTCCTGGGCTAAACATATGTACACACAATGTGTAACTATTCTCCAAACAAACATACACCCACACACACACACAACAGTCTTGGATTCTTCTTTCTCCCCTTACCATCTGCTTATCGAGTAAGACGGCGAGTTCGATAAAATACAGTGGACCATTTTTCTCATCGGAGCGTCGACTTCCAAGATCAATGTAGCCACCACTGTAGCCCACCTGAAGTTTATTGTTATTGTAATTGGGGAATTTGTGGTAGTAACGATCATTTCCACAACTCTGACGGCCGATTGACTTTGCCTCGAACACGATATGAGGATGTTTGTGCTGGATTCCATGGATCCAAAGGGAACAGGCGGAGAGAGAGAAAGAGAGAAAAAAATACAACAAAACAAGTACAATTAGTCACAATATTTTTTCCTTCCTTTTCCTTATTGCATTAATACAATTTATCCTATAGTAACATCCTAGTACGCAACGCAGTCGCACAATAATAAAGAACGGACCATTCACTTATTGTTATAAAACTCTTAAACTACATTAGAAGCACGCACGGGGAGGAGAGGCAGAAATTGAGGAAAAAAATAATAAAAAAAAAAAGTTCAAGATGGGTGGGTAAAAAAAATCAGACGGAAACAATTTCACAATTACAAAGACACTCACACAATCACACACATCCACTCTTACTCTCTCTCTCTCTCTCTCTCTTTTCCTCCGAGAGTGAAAGCGAGAGAAAAGAGATAGAAAAAGGATGAGAAAAGATTTCTCTCCGCTTTAGCACGCAAACAAAAATTCTTTCACCATCAACCATTGCATTTAGATAATAACTTTGAGGTCACACAAAAAACACCCTAAAAACTTCTAAACACACTCACGCACACACACTCTGTACAGCACATGAAGACAGTACACAGAGTTCCTAAAAGGGGCTGAATGGAGGACGGACTTTGAAAAAAAAACTCTCATAAATCTCCTAATAAAAATCAAATTAGCTTAGAGTCACAACTTGTAGTTTGTGATGTTGTATGTGTACTGGAACTGTAGCTGTGTGCGTTTTTTTGAGTGCGAAAGAGTAAATCAGTAAAAACAGCTTGCACTTAACTGATTTAACATCAGCTACTTTTATAGTTCCGAGTCCTGGAGACTCGTATCTATGTACGTGTGTACGTGATGTGTGTGTGTGTTCACTCAAACTCTGGCCACCATCAGTTCATCGCATAAAGTAAAGTAGTGATAGTGCAAAGTATTTTGATGGGAGAGCCTCACACTCCATTATTGTTGTTGCTAATGTACGCCTCTATATTGTATTTTCCTGACTCCCTCCCCTCACACACACACACACGCGTATTTGTTCGATTGAATGGACTGTCCAAACGATGCATCACGAAATGAAAAAGAAAAGTGGAAACGTGGAAATTTGGGAATGAGAGATAAACTGTAATGATTGAAAAATTAAGCACTCTTCCACACACACACATGGTTTCAATGTGTTTGATGTCGTAAAAAACATGAAACTATTCATCTCACCCTGAACACACAGACTGAAACGAGTGCAGGAGAAAATAAATAAAGGTAATGGAAGCGGAGTTTAACTACGGACAGCATAATATACTACAACTCAACTCACCGACAAATCTCCACCGTAGAAAGGATGGATAATGAAAGTTTCATTGCCCATGTGGATGATACCTGTAAAAAGGAAGAGAGAGAGGAACAACTTTAGTATGTAGTTTGAATAGAGTACATAGCAACTGATACTCATATTCAAACTTTATGGACACGTGGCAACGGGGGCTGAGGAGAAAGTAGATTAATATTTCAAATCAAAGCTACAATGTTTTGTAGAAAAAGATCATTAAAAAGATGTCATAATTGAGTTGTCATGTATCGTCATGTGGGGTCATAATGTAAATTTTTCCATACACATCCATGTGCTTGAAGAGAGTATGAATTCATAATGAAAATTTTAATCATCACATAAAGGTAAAATACCTGAGAGTCCGTTGCATGTTCGAACGGCCGCCGCAGACCATTCCAGTCCCTCTACAATGCCATGATAGTAGCACATCTCCAACTCTGACCGTTCCTTTTGATCCGTATTTTCATTTATGACGTGCTTTTGGTGAATGTTGGGAGCAATCAATGTTGGGTTCAGTTCGAGAATCAGTCGAAATTTATGATTGAATGCTTGGATCAGGAAGGATGTTCGATGGTAGTGCTTCCCCGTCTGTATAAATATAAATATACACATATATGTACAATCAAAATACAGTAAAAAAACATCATCAACATCATATATATCATCTCCGACTCCAGGACCAAAAAAAATCTCATCCGAAAAAATAGTACAAGTCCAGACCTTTCATCACAATGGAGGTATACTAGTATATCCCATTAACTCAGTACCTACATACATCTATCATTTTTCTCAGATTGAGAAAATTCCATCCAGCAATTTTGACAAACTCAACGTTAAACCCTATTCGTTTGTCATCCCCCCTCCCTCTCCTCCTTCATCGTTTATAGATCCTTTCACACCGCCTGCCGTACAATCAACAAAAAAGAATCTTGGTCTGTCTACAAAAGCCCTGGAAAGACACGGGGAAAGGAACCCACACACACACACCTCCATACACAAGCTCTATTCATTCAAGACAATTCTCCAGACACCCATTCAACTAAAACTATTCCATTTCTTTCACTCAGATCCTTGTCATTCGGGACTCTTCTGGATTTTGAAAGCGTGAACTCACAACCCCGGTGACCCGCACTTTCTCTAAACATTTTCCCAGTCTCTCACTCTCTCCCTCACTCACTCAGCCTCTCCCGTGTGTTTCGCTGTGTGTGTCTTTTTATAGGAGCTTTCGTTACGTTACGCTTTCGGAGGAGAAAGTCTCATGAAATATTTCACAGAGAGAACCGCTCTATCGACTACGCAGAAAATCTAGCTTTTTTATACCACAACAGAGAGAGAGAGAAGAGAGGAAAAATTATTACAGGTTACAGTAAAAACATTCTCTCCCAACCATTAGGCACACAATACATTTATGAAGTTATGGTATACTATAGCGTTGGAATATTGATTCAAAGATTCCAGGAATCTCTCTATCCAGACCCCCTGAATTCCAATAAAAACATGGTCACGTCGGCATTTCCTAATTAAATCCCTGTTGAAATGAAAAATGTCACGATCATGCCCTAAATTGGTCTACACACTCTCTTCTTGTTCCTTTCTCCTCCCCCCCTTCCCAGCTCTAATTCAAGTCTGCAAAAAGTAATTTCAATTACGAGAGTGCAGAAAGAGAGTGAAAGAGAGAGGAAATCTCATTTAAAAACTATTCCGAGAAAATTTAACATGGCTTGTTAAATCATCTCTCTCCTCTGTCTAACACAAACTAGTGTACAAAAGCACTCTCTTCTTCCCCTTCCGTTTCCCCTGTCTCTCGTCCTGACATTTGACACGATGTACCCAGTTAACGTAATCATTACAAATCATTAATGTCAATTCTATAAACAAACATATAAAATTAACAAATTGTATTACAGTCCTGAGACACACAAGTCTACATACTCAAAATTTACATAGAAATAAATGACAAAGTACGGACCAAAGTGGATGAGTTGTTCGAGATAAAATAGTCAGACTGTACCACTGTATATAGTATAGGAAGGGAGAGGGAGAGAGACAACAAACGTCTTAATTATCTTTGTCAAATGGAAGAGGATGGAGAATACCATACACATTATAACTTAATAAAGTTTGAGTGAAGCCTGCATACAGTGAGCCAACCCATTCTTCATCGGGAGGAACCAAGTCACTAATCAAATTGTACACTGCAATACGTTATTAACATTAACCGCAGTCTCTGACAAATATGTACGTTTCCCAACTCATTATTATAGCTCTCATCGTCATTGTGTATTTGTATATGAGAGAGAGAGATAGAGAGAGAGAGCCAAAGCCCAACTTTTTGAGTCTCATACAGTAGAGAGTATCCCATCAATTTTGTAGAAAACTATAGATTATCTATCCAATGACTTTGTCTCTGTTGGTACAAATCGGGGGATCTGATATATGGAAACAAATGGGGAAAGGCATATGGCTATCGTTTTGTACAAGGCACATGCATCAAAATTTTCAGCCAACCTTTTATCACACCCCTTACGTACCGCATATCACACACACACACAAACTCTCACTACTCACAAGTTAGTCAAAGAGAGAGAGATGAGAGTTTGTTCCTGTGTTCACATTTTCACAGTTTACTGCCTCCTGCATTGCAACTGGAAAATTGGATTAAGACCCACTTGCTCGCCATGTATAACTGTCTGACTCTGAGTCACTCCATACGTCCGGAACTTTCATCTTTAATTATTATTATTTCATAATTCTATATACCCCCTCCGCTCATCCATGACATAATGTACAACAGAGGGATTCTCTCTTCCTGTCTCTTCATTTTCTCTGCCCCCTTTCCCCTTGGACCTCATCCATTCATTCATATTCAATCATCAGCTTTACAAGTTTCAAATGCTTCAAAATTCTCCAAAACGATTTGCGAAAATGTACGAATTTTATCCCTTCCTTTCCTTTCCTCTTCTCTTTTATCTCCATACAGAGAAAGAGAGAGACAGAGATTCTCATTGTCAACTCTGACTGCATAAAACTTTAACGACCTACTTACAGTGTGTGCATACATGTACGTATATTATGAGAAAAGTAGTTCAGCCAAATATAAAACCAAATTATACAAGTTTTCTAGAATATTTTTTATGTCACAAAAACTTACCCGAGATTGCTGCATCGCTTGCATCCCTTGTGCTTGTGATCGTGGACCCTTGGAAGTAGATTCCCTATTTTTGAATATAAATAATCATTCATTAAAAAACTGTAATGTGACAAAACTTTTTTTTGAAATTATCCCAAGAAAAATAATAATGAATAGTATGACATTTTCACAGGAAACATCTCTCGAACATAAAGAAAGAAAATTTTGCCAATTTATGTAAATCGTAAATCCATCAATGTGATATTTTAAATGGAATGTTGGATGGTGAAGGATGAAAATAGAAAATAAAATAAACTTACCTAGTAGACAGTCCCATTATCTGATGATGACGAATTTGAACTACATTAACTATTTGGTAATACTGAGCTCCAATACTGCGTACTGAAAAGTTGAAAAAAAATACATGAGTTAAACAACAATGCACACAATTGTAATTATTATCAAATATCGAAATCGATCCTTACCTAAATCTTGATTACTAGGATAATCCCGTAGTAGACGTTCCACCTCGGCTAAAATTGACAGTAAAAAAGAATTACATGTAAATACCATCAAAAATGTTACACTTTACGTACCACATAGTCTGACTTAAGGAAGACTTTTAAAGTAAAAGAACCCCCCAGCCCGTAAAATAAATTATCATAAAATTCCGGACATTATCAATTTTAATGGTTTCTTGCTGTTCCCCCACCCACATACTTGTACAGATAATCGCAAAATCCCCCTTCACACACACACACACCATCACCTCCACACAAGCCCTTGTCGTGTGTATTCATCAAGTCATAATCCAATTTCTAATAAGGAGAGGACAGGAGAAGCGGAGAGGCCAGGAGGAAGGACAGTGACTGTATCCTCATTGTATATTTACTAGTTCCTTTGCACACACAGTCTTTATCCCTTTGGAGCCGAGAGAATTAAGAACAACCCAACCATCCTCACCTCAAACTACCCGACTATGTACAAAATGTAGATAGGTGTCTACTGTCTACCACAGACACACACACACGTAAGGAAAATAAGTTGGCTTTACAATGTACCCATTCACAATGTAGTCATGATCATAAAATCTTTATATATTACGTTCTCCTTTTCTTTTTACAAATCCAGACCCAATCCTAATCCTAGAGAAAGAGAGAGAGAGAGAGAAGAGTCAGTCTAGAAGGAGAGTGAGAGATCAGAGATGAAGTCAGTTTTATTACACTGGATAAAGGAAGAGGGGTGGGAGGAAAACATAACGCTATTTTGTTTTCCATTAATCTCAACGTCCATTCACAGATCCACTTAGAGCCCCAGATTACACCCCTCACAATACCATCCATCCAAAAATCCAAATCTTGAGAATCTGCAATGCAGCCAAAAGGAAAGTAAAGTGAAGGAGGGAGGGAGTAGAGAAAAAGAAAAGAAAGAAAGCCAGAAGAGAGCAAAGCAAACAGAAAATTGTGGCAAAAACTATAAAAAATACATGCTACTCCTCCAGCTACTCATATCTTTTCCCCCCTCCAAAAGAATATAAAGAAAAGAAAAGAAAGGAGGGAAAACCATAAAGGCTCATCCCTCAGAAAACATGACATTGCATCATAGAATGTCACTCTTCAAATGGAATGCATAGATACAGAGGGAAAGAAGGAGAAAGAGGAGAAAAGGACGAGCCGCAAAATCTGTCGACAGTAGGGACAAAATCCATCGATCCCATCGAGAAAGCAGCCTAGTCCCTTTCCCCCCTTCTCTTCCCCACAAGAGAGAAAACCCGGGTTCCATTATACGCTACAAGAGAAACATCGACAACGAAATTACAAAATAAATCATCCTCATATGAGATAGACACCACACACACACACACATTCTTGCACAATAAAATGGAATAAGAATGAGTATCAATGTCTACTCTCTCTCTCCCCACACACTCACATACATGAACATAAAAAAACTCCACATAATATCCGACTAAACTAAATATCCTCGGAGAAAGTAACAAGGCTAACTATGTATGTACATGTACAACCCTGGACAAGACACCACCACGTGTGGTGTAACATTAATCGAGCGACTGAATTCCGACAACGTGTAACACCTACAAATAAGAATAACATTAGACTCTCCTCCCTCCCTCCCTCCATCCTCTGTACATGGATGAATTCTACTCTGTATCTCCACCCGGCCAGCCGTGGCTTCTCTTCCCAACACACACACACACCAAAGAGAGAGACAATTGAGTCCTTTTGACATTTAGTCGACATTTGCACGTACTCTCCCAAATTACATTAACTTGTTCTTGTTCTTCTTGAAAACTCTCTTTCTCTCTTTACATACACGCTCTCTACGCAAGGCTGTGTGTGTGAAGGATAGACTCCACACACACAGAGACAAATACAGAGAATGAAAGTAGAGAAAAAAAGAAAGAGGAACTTTATCTCGTCCTTCCAGCCTATAACGCAAAAGGATGGGATGCGATGGGGTAAAGGCATCAAGTCAACCTTGTCTCCCCTGCTTATTACATACCCATACACAATACAATGGCGATGGCGTCCTTTTATTTATCCTTAAAGGTGTACATCTACACAACGTAATGTTATATACCGTATCACGACACACGACATACCTTCCCTTCCTATTATTAACAATCTACAGAGCTAGAGCCACATCTCAGCTCACGCTAGACCTGAGACAGAATAGGTAGAGAGAGAGAGAAAAGGGGAAAAAGCTAAAGGATGACAAAGGAACTCTGTAGTGGAAAGGGAAAAACTTGAAAAGTACATCAGCGTGTAAGAGTATGCTGCAAAGAGACAGACACACAAGAGAGAGAGACTGAGGTTCCTGAAGAAGAAGTAGAAGAAGAGCAGCACAAGTACCAATGGATGTGGAAGTAAATGTGGGTATGCGAGAGAGAGAGAGAGAGATGAAGGGGAGAAAAGGATGGGGAAGTATTTGGGCTGTGGATGGGAAACGATATGTTGGCCAAGGAACGGTTAAACGGAACGTAACGGGGGAAAAGAACAGATGATTGAAGAAAGAGTAAACAAGAAGAGAAAGCGAAAGATAGGCTTGAGCTATTAGACTCTCTCCTCTTCGTCTTCCTCTTCCTCCTCCCCTTCTATATGTAGTGTACAGGGCGGGATGTTCTTTATACACATGCATGTGTACTATCTCCTTCACTCAACCTCATTGAATCTGCAATATATGGGATTTTCAATGTGTATAATGTACCCTCTTCGTCTATCTTCCCTACCTGTATATAGAATGCTTTTAAACCATTGGCAGGACTAAAAGTTGAATGTACACACACACACACACTGTGTGTGTACATAGTGAAATGTCAAATGTGAAACGTTCATGCGTCACATTCCCTCCCTGTCTCCTTTATCCCACTTTTCTCCCTTTCGCTCTCTCTCTCACACACACACTTTCCCTTTCTATCTCATGACAAACTCAACCACGAAAGCAGAGCAAGTTACGCTAATTGAATTCTCATAATATTCGACGTGAATATCAAAATCAAATTCTTCAGATCAAGTAGAATCAAAACTATGTAGACTACGTCCGATGATCATCAACTTCAACAGCGACTAAATAGTAGGTAGATTAAACCGAGAGGGAGGGAGAGGGAGCAAACACAAAAGGCAAAATCACAAAATTCTAATCGTAATCATTTCCTTCTCCAAACTCTCTCATTATAATATGGGATATATACATGTATACATATATGTATATACGGAGTCACAGGAATTCCAGTTTGAGATTCCCGTTCCTCGACCCTACATTCTGGTGAATTTGTAGAACAAATATTTTTTTGAAATACAAATCATTGAACCGTCTTCTTGAATGGAAAACTTTGTCTTTGACCTTATATTTAGAAACTATTATCACAGCAACTTTTCAACAATAATTCATGACTATTTTCAGGGTTTCCCTCTATTCTTTCGTATGATGAAAATCATATGACCCTTAATTCGTTCATTCCCTCCCATCTTTGGTCATGTGGCGTTTCACATTGAAGTTACAAAAAAATAAAATGTAAATTTGTACTAGTTAGTAGCTGAGTGATTTCCCCTGCAATTCTCTTCTCCATATGAAAATATAATTTTCAACTCAAACTAATTCTATAGTATGTAATATGACCCTCCTCTTTTTCTCCATGTCATTCTCCCTGATAGCCTTTTCGTATCTAATTACTTTTCTTGTTCTCTTTCCAACAGAATAATTCCAAAAAATAATTTAATACACTCCATAAATAGGAGAGTAACTGAGGAGATACAAGACAGACTCCACGACGCCACATGACCATGTCATCATGAATGAGATAAATTACATGCAAGTTGACATAAATTTTTACATCTTTATCCGCCTCTACCCTCTACAAGAATGCAATCAAACATCTCTCTCTCTCTTTCTCTCTCATTCTTTCCTATACGACCCCCTCCCCTGCTCTACCCAAAAACCTTTGCTTTTCTACCCCATAATACTACATGACATAGTCATTATCATAGTCATTGACGTTGGCATTACTGTTAGCCGGCATTAACTATACAAGAAGGGGAGTTAGGGATGGATGAAGGGAGGGAGGGAGGAGAACACTTATCGTTAAAATGACAGCGTAGAAGAGGGGATGAGGAGACTTAGGTTACGGAGGAGGAGGAGGAGGGAGCTTTGTATAAATATACATATGACGAAGAATCTCTTAAGTGAAAAGGAATGAATTAAGAATTCCCTTTATAGTCCATATTACATGGTCCTCCCTCCCTTCCTCTCTCTCTCTCTCACACACACACACTCATCTCATAGTCTCCGTACGTTGAGTTAAGCTGAGCTCCTTTCGTATTAAACTTAGCATAGCTACTTTCTCCACACTCGACCCACACTGCAGTGTGTGTGCGTGTGTGCAAAATAGGAGAGCAGCATCGCATCGCATCGTCTTCATCATCTCCTATTAATTCACATCCCCATCCTCTCCTTTGTCTCTATCCTCTTGTGTGTGCGTGTGTATGTGGAGTGCTCCACACACACACACACAGCGAAACATTCAAGAAGAGAGAATTTCCACGTGCACGTCCCTCTCCCTGTGCCCACCTAATCCACTCTGCTCTGTCTACGTCATTATCATTATAAACTCTACCATCCCATTCTTCATCCTCGTCTTCTCTTCATCTTCCTCCTCTTCCTCCTCCTTACAGTCTATAGAGCTTCGAATTCAATCCAATAATTCATTAGGCATCATTTGCATTCAAACTCGGTGTACAATTCCTCCTCCTCCTCCCTCCCCACTCCCTTTCTCTTCCTTTTAACTTTTAGCTTGTACTACTTTTACTCTTTACTCTTAACTTTAGCCATTCTTCTTAGCTTTGAATTTCTCCCGTACTCCACAGCCCCATAAACCCACACCGCGCGCCTTCCACACACACACACATCCACCCATCCCCATCCCCTCATATACATACTATATTTAACCCTTGACTCAATTCTTCTGATCCGAGAATCCAGCATTTCACTTCATTAGCTCCGCTTCTCCATGTACAGAACAGACTTTACCACACAAACCCTACTCTCTCTTCCCTAACTACGCCTATGATCAATTGCCCCAGCTTCGCATGAGTGCCCACACTTCCTTATACCCACACAGAC
>WJFB01001260.1:0-34678 GCA_009870185.1 Pygmarrhopalites habei
AGTAGCTAATATCTATTAGACGAGGCCATGGAAATGAAGTACAATTCTGGAAGCAGAAAACATACATCTTCAACAATATCGGTATATTATAATATAGGTGTAGTTAAATTAGGATGTAAACGTTAGATAGAGCTAATAATAACAGAGACTGTATGATTTTTCAGATTGGCGAAAGCTCAAAAATTGAGAAACTAGAGACACTACTATTGTCCATATTTGTATAAACCATTGTTACAGATTTTTTACGGATACTCCTGAAACTTTATACGTGTGTTGTAGCCTTTACATAAATATAATACAGAAAAGAACTGGCAGAGGATGAATTATTATTTTGAGTATGAACTAATTATGAATTGAGTGGAAACTGAAGTTGACGTAATAGCAGTACAATTATTAAATTCATGCTATCGCAGTTACTGACATGTTGTCACTGATGCAATATACCGAATATAGGGAGTAACTTGTTGAAATTATTTTTGTTGTTATTACGTAAACTTCATATAAGAAGAAAGCCTACTGCATATAGGGTATACTTGTTATTTACTATGGAACGTTGTTAAGGAACCACAGACTGAAAATGCATGTCGTCAAATATTAACAAATAATACAGATAGAGAATTAAGTGTATGGATATGTAGTGGTACGTTATACTATTATTATTATTTTTGCAGATGCGACGACTTTTTCAGTTGTACTTTCACCCCCTACATACTTTTCCTTTTATTTTTTAAAATACACATGTATCTTGTAATATGCTGAGGACTGAGGCTGATGAGGAGTATATTATATACAAATATTTATTGAATAATAATTAAAATACTAAGGATATAATATAGTGAGAGGAAAGGAATTGGTGTAGGGCTGGTGTTGAGACGGGCTGGATATTCAGGCAGAGTGGTTTAGCGCTTGTTGTTGAGTGATTAACAGTTTATGTGGTGCAATTAATTTTTTTGATGACTGCTGCTTTCAATACAATAATTCTTTGCTAGGTTTTTTTGGATATTCTATTTGATTGGCCCCTCAGAGGGACAACATGTATTATTCAATTTGGGAGGGTGTGGATGAGTTGAAATGACTGAAATTTTTTTCCCTGCAGAACATTGTGATGGCTACGTCATTGACTGAATTGAATGCATGCCTAGTATTACTTAAAAATAATGCTTATATTTTAACATACCATTGCAATACAAATTAAAATGTTGTTTTCTCTTGTGTCACACATTTCCCTTGAAATTATCTGTTATATGGCAAATATTCTTTTGGAAGGGAACTATTTATAACAATTCTACACATTACTCCTATAGGATGGTGATGTGTACACTAGAGTAAGTAGTCAGTTTTGACGAAAAATCCGGAGGACAGGATACTTGGATTTTGGACACAAGGATAATCTTTGAGGGCCACTCCGAATGGAATGATGAAAGCAATGCTTTACTATTAAATATATATACATATATATATATATTAAAATAATAATTATTATTCAACATTGTATGCTCTGAAGTCAGTGTGTATGGATGTGTTCTAACTTGTAAAAGTACAATTTGCGCGACAATTAAGCAGATATATAACTATAGATTAGTTCATTTTATCTGGTCTTGAGCAAGACAATATATTGTTACTCTAGACATTTCTTACTTGTAGTTAGTTAGTTTGTTAGGAGATAAGTATAAATTAGCCAGTTGTCTGTACATACTTACTATATATGTATTATGACAAAAGGTATATGATTCTAACATGTTTCTAACTTGTCACGTGTTTACCAAAACCAGAATTTGTTTGTCCATCACAAGATTTGCTATTAAAAATACAAAAATAGACTAAACTTATGAGACTATCGGAAATTTCTAGTCTATATATAATGTGTAGAGTTGAGAATTTGCGTATAAAAAAATCAAATTACATACTATGTTTGTTAAGTTACTAACACTACTACATAAGTATGTATTTAAGTACATCCATTGTTTTTTGTTTTTTATTAGGGTATAAATATTCGAGTGCGATTGATTCATCACACATATTATACACTATATTATATATACACACAAGTTGTACGCAATTTTGCCGTTTACGGTTTTAAATTTGACTTTGACTTGCATGACAAGACAGCTCAGTATTAGGTGTTGTTGAAATCAATGCAGGATGCAGGACATAGAAGAACGAAAATGGAGAAGACGTCATAAGTTTTATTACTATTTGTGAAGTACATACATAGGTCCAAAAACTGTTATTTACTTTATATTATTTAATTACATTGAGTAACAAGTAAGTAAGTAGTAAATAACGAAAGAGACAAATTGGCAATCAAGTTCTGGAAGAAATATAAGAGACTTTAAACTGATTCTCCATTTAATCGGTATGGCATACTTAAGAAAGGGAGAGAGGGTTGAACACATTGTCTCTCCAGATGGGTAAAGCGATCTGTGTCCCAAAGGGTTGCTAAATAGTAATGTCTCAGTGGTGTGTGTTCACAGGACAATGCCATAAAAAGAAAGAACATGTATTTAGAATTAGTTGACCAAAATCGGACATGAGATATTATTATTATGATTGTACAGACTTTGAAGCGTTCAACAAATTGTTAAATGACGAATTAGAATTTTTGGTATGTAAAATAACATAGGGGAAAGATATAATGATTATGTTGTATGATAGTACTTACACAGTATAAAGTTATACTGTCATGAACGGAAGATGATATATTTGTAATATAGCGCATACCCATGGTGGATGATATAAATCGAAATAATATGACATTTAAGTACAGTGAGAAAGTACAATTTTACAGGACATGTTTGACTTGCATCTTGCATTGAATGTGACAAACAAGAAGAACTCAAAGTCTTCTGGAGTAGCAGGCAGGCCCAACGTTGACAAAAAAAGAATACAGCGTATATATTGTAACAACATATTATTCTTAGATAATGTACAAATAAGTTTTAGTTAAAATATATTCTATCCGAAAATGAACGTTTCGACATAATAAATAACATTATTATTAGAGTCTATATAGATGATGATGTCGAATGGAGTTTCTCCTCAACGTTCTCTGGAGGCCAACTGTGAGAAATATGTTGTTCTGGAGAACTTTTCAGGTGACACCCTGTCTCACATTATTATGTAATATTGCGAGTAAGTTCTTGACACATTACAGAGTTAATGGGGAAAATCAAATCATATTATTCTAATTATTCTTTAAAAGTGGAGTTGACGAAATCTATACTATTATCCTGTAAACAGCTAGAAAGTTTAATCCGTGTTCTCAAAGTACATTAAGGAAGTAGTAGTAGTACACTCTACTTAAGTACATACATGCATTTTTAGCACTAAATTGCATAGTATCTATATATGTATTTTTTATAGACTTAGACTGGTTTCAAACCAAATGTACGTGAATGTACTACTAACATAATAATCATGATGATTCGTCGTTTTTATTCTCGCCATCATTACTTACATTTAAATTAATTAATTAAACGTCTAAACAAAAGTGTTCAAATTGAAAGATCAATCCAGGCTGGTTGATCCAATAATAATTAATTATGAGCATTACACATTAGTAGATCCCTCATAATAACATTGTATTTATAGTGTAATTGTTGCACAGAATCTACATTTTGAAAATATCAAAATTGAACCGTATTTTGATTTACATAGAATGTCGACTATACAATTTACGTACTACTAATAATAGACATTAATCAATTTATTAGTATTAAGGGTGGTCAATTTACACTCAAACAGTATAATCACAATGCAATACGACTTTTGAAATTTCTGATTCATTTAAAATAATTAATTCCTGATGCAATAGAAATTGAACCAGGTTTCATGATGCCCCTTTTAACTTACTGTACAACATGGACTAATGAAAAGTTATTTAATCACTACTACAGTGTAGTTTTATTTCCTAGAATTAAAGTGTGTGCGTGTAAGTCAAAGTATACATAACGTAGATGATTTGTGCAATTACATTGAGAGTGTTTACTAAATGCATGTAATTTAATATTTATACAGATTGAGTGTCGAATGGTTTTATTACAGTGTGCAATCTTTGGGGTGATCTTGGATGAGTAGAATGGATGAATTCTTTCTCCCTTGGTGTTTTAAATAATATATAGTAATTTATTCGTAAATAATATCCACCTCTATTTAAGCAGAAATTGTAACTGTGTGCAAACTTTAAGAATGTCCACCGCTCTTATGTACTAAACTACTCACGATCTAATGTTAGTGCAGGCAATGATAATGAGTATATTTGGGGTGAATAGTTAGCTTAAAAACTGGAGAATCAGTTACAAAATTCAATATCATACATTATCATACAATTCATACATTATGGTACAACATGGTAAAATTTCAATATGAAGGAAGTATCTTGAATATTCAGCGGTATGCATGTATTAATTTTGTGCAAATTCTTATGCTGACTAGTTTGACAAAACTTTTTGGGAATACTCGATGGAATGAAAAAGGGTCAGTATTATGACTTGACCCCGGTGATTCCCTTAAATAATAGTCTCATAGTCAATGATTAACTATAATTATTATTGTTCGTTCACATGCAGAAATCAAGTTGTTGCTCCTATTTTGTTGCTAGTACATTATTATTCCTGCTGAAAATTACATTTTGTTGTGTCTCATTGTAATATTAATACCTGCCGATATGAGAAAAAACTAAAAAGTGGTCAGTTAATAATACATAATATTTCATACAATTTTATAATGAACAGTTTTTTATACAGTAATTGTCAATCTCGAAAATCGTGTTGTAGCAAAATAGAGTAGTGTCCATATGTATGTAACATAATTCCTTGTGGAGGAAACTTGTTCAATGACCCCAATGAATAATTCTAATTTAACTCTTTAGCAAGTAAATATTATTAGTTAGTAATATTATACGAAACATGAATGTTGTTTGGTAAAATTTTGTAGTCAGTTGTAGCACATGACAAGTTTCTTATATATTGGAAACACCAGAATTTCTTCAAGGAAATAATAATAATATGACTGTTTTTGGTATTATCTAAAATAACAACTTATCAACTTGTCCTTTGATTATTTTCACCTCGTGGCATATGCATTCTGCAGATTACTGCATTCTGTTTTTAACTGTGACATAAATAAATGTCTGTGAGCAGTTGAGCAGTGAAATGGTTCAGTGACATTTTATTAGTAGAGGTGAAATCCTTGCTACCTGGCGTAAAATCAATATTCATTCAGAATTATTTTTCTCAAAAATTTGTCTGTTCTTCCTGACCTCTCCCCTTTCGTTGGATCCGTAAGGACAAAGTATTTAACACTGAGAATGTTGAGGTTAGTGTGTGTAGAAAGTAACAAATAACAAATTATTTTGGTCCAGACTGTGACCTCAAGACTGTAGAAATGTAGGCTCAAACTTTTCTGTACTTCTTAATTGTGATTCACAATTTGTGAGTCATTATTTCTCTATTTCTCTCTCTCTCTCTCTCTCTTTCCCTTTAGCTTGCAAACATGTAGGATATAATGGGGATACACGTAATCCTCTGAATTCCAATTAAAAAATGTAAATTAGCAGAAAGACTGATTGTGGCAGTCGGTGATTATACATTTAGTATATATAATACAAAATTATTCCAAAGCTGGACGTCGAGCTGAGAAGAATGTCCGCTGTTCTTGGGGCTTCCATTCAAGTAGACGATGACGACGAGGAACTCGATTCCGAATCTGACCTCACCAGGTTTATTCAACCGGAGGAACAAGAGGAGGATGAAGATCACAACGAGTTACCCAGTGTGGATGTCGTCCTTCCACCAAGAGATCGGTACAGAACATACACATTTATTATCTCATTACTCTTATCTTAATCGTAAGACATAAAAAACGTCGATGATCCTATTCTCACACTAGCACAGTAACAGTATTCATCCTCGTCAATTTATAGTAGGGAATAATGTGTGAAACTGACATCAAAAATTGTGAATTTCAGATACTGGATAGTCTACTTTATCTTTTACTTTTTGGGCATCACAACACTCTTACCATGGAACTTTTTCATCAACGCAGACAAGGTTTCTTACTTTTTATTATTCTTTCCCCTTCATTGTCCAATGTGTGCACATGAGAGTATGGAATAGTAGTCAACAGTTTTTTAAATGTCGTTTTTAGTACTGGATGTACAAATTTCGTGATGTGACGAATGAAACTTTGGTTTCTCATGAACATCTAATAACGAAAACTCCATTTCAAGTCAGTTTCTTCTCTTATTTGTCCATTGCGTCCAATGTTCCATCTACAATTGCTTTTCTGGCCAACACATTCATTTCAAAGTGGTGAGCTGATGCCATTTTCATTGTATAATCAATTTTTTTCAATACGTATGAAATCCCTATGAGATAATTTCAAAGGTTAACACAACTTTCAGGTTCTCATCTCATATCAGAATCATAACATCTTTATCAATCACATTATTTATATTTATTTTTTCTACCGTTCTTGTTCGTGTTAACACAGACTCATGTAAGTTTCCATCCAGATTTTGTCTTCTGTCCTGTCAGAAATTAATCAGCTTACGTTTTTTTTGTTTTTATCACATTATGTACATCGTAAATTATTACTGAGATGATGATGACTCATGTTGTGCAAAGTATGAGTGTTCGTGGTTATTTGTACAGGGCAAGAAGATTTCTTCATTTTGACGCTGATAACAGTTGTCCTCATGAATTGTAAGATTCTCTAATACAAATAATAACTCACATTATATCAAATTGATGTGTCACCTTCGTGTGGAATAAGCATTTATTTTATTATGCTTTCCAGCCATGTGTTCGTTATTCCAATGTGGACTTCTTTCTGTTATAAGTCATTTTCCTGGAGAATACACGACGGCGACTATGAGCGGTGAATAAATACATAACACTCTGCTATAGTGATCTTAACGTATCATGACCTGTACTTGTACTTATTCACATCAAGTGCTTTGAGTTGATTGTATTTTGTATTTTAATTTTGATTACATAGGTCAAGCCTTGGGAGGAATTTTTGCAGCCGTTGCTAATATACTGTCAATATTTTTGGCTGCTGACCAGTTGACCTCTGCTTTTCTTTATTTTCTTGTCGGATCCTTCAGTTTACTCTTCAGTTTAGCTTTGTCAATTTTTTTACCCAAAATTGTGTATTACAAGTTTTATTTGGGAGAAAAGGGAGGTCCCTTTCGATGGGTGGAAAATTATCCTCCAGAAGCCATGTTGACTCCCAGACCAAATTTCAAAGTTAATTTTAAAGAGGTTTTCAAAAAGGTTTGGCTTCAAGGAATTTCTGTTTTTACTGTATTTGCTGTGACTCTGGCTGCTTTCCCGACCCTCATGGTTTTAATAGTCAGCGAAGACGTCACAACAACTTGGAGCCGTGAGGACATTCACTTATTAACGAATACATGTTGTAATTATGTTAAAATATTTCGAGTATATGTTTCCAATTAATTCTCTCTCTCTCTCTCTCTCTCATATTTTTACACAGACAAGTATTACATTCCGGTGGTGACTTTCTTGATCTTTTCCGTTGGAGACTATCTTGGACGAGTCTTGTCTGGAAAAGTTCTGGCTGTATGTAACAATTCCTAATAAAAATTTGTCTGTGGATGGAATTGTTGTAGAGTTTTGTACAACGCACATGGACATGTTACTTACGTTGTATTTGTGTTATAGCCTTCAAAGAACTCATATTGGACATTGACATTTTCCATTTTGCGAATTGGATTCATTCCCATGTTGATGACATGTAATTTAAAACCAAGACGTCATCTTCCTGTCATCTTCAAATCAGATATTGAGTACGCTATCATTTCTACAATCTTTGGATTCACCAATGGATATTTGGCAAACATTGTCTTTGTCAATGCACCTCAGTAAGTGTGAAATTATAAAAATCTGTTCTCTTACTTACTATAATATTCATGTACTTACGATTAACCTTATGTAAACTTGTCGACATTTTGTGATCACTTAAATATAGGTTAGTCAAAAAAGAAGAACAAGAAGAAGCTAGTTCTATAATGACCTTATTACTTGGTATTGGCCTTTCCTTTGGTGTATCCATAAGTTATTTCCTCGTCGGATTTATTTAAAAAATTATTATTACTGTATGTACGACTCACATTGTATAATAGGAGTCAAAAGGAGTAAAAATATTGTAGGTGAATTCTCATCAAAAGGAAATTCCAAAATTTACTAAGTAACTACTATACTTAAATACTACATGAAGAATGTTTGAAATCTGATTGCCTCGTGACCTGACTTGATGTGCTTTACAAAATTATTCTTGAAAAGTACACCCCTCCCCTTGTTGACATTACTGGATAATTAATCGAAATTGAATTATTTCATAGTGTCGCAATGGGTAAATGACCTATCATATCTGCAACCGTCGCAATGCATTATTATTAATTTCTTTTATTTTTTTTACTTTGGAATCTTTTGTGTGATTGATCTTGTTGATTTAAATGTAAATTTAAGAATATCGTAAATAAATGTATGCGCTAAAATAAAGTCGTTCGTTGTTGTTTACCAGCATTTACTAACAGAATATATAAAAATGTTGTGTTTCAAAAAAAGAGAAGAAATTTTTGCTATTTTCAAAATGTTTTAAATGTTATAATGTACATATTATGATAAAGTAGAATAGAAAGTAAGTAAAAAATACAATGATTAAAATAAAAATGTTTCGTTTCCCACGCTGTAGCCAAAATCCGAGTCATTAAGTATTTTCCCATTCTTCAATCGAAATAAATCTTCTTTTGCCTATCAAGACAAACATGAAAAAAGCAATTTAAATTCAAATCTTAGTTTTTGTTATAAATCAAATGATGTATTCATCAAGAATGTTGAAAAGGTGGAGTACGAAGAAGACTTACTTTTGAACAGGCCGATCCCTTGCATTTGGTGAATCATCAAAGTAAATTCGTTTGTGACTCTGTCGTGTCTTCATAACAGAGTGGGAAGGAGTGGAATGTAAAAGACCAGAGGATCGTTGTGGCTCATACAATTTCGGCCCAGTCTCCTCAGGACGGAAGAGAAAAGATTCCCAAAAGGCTCGAGGAGCTGACAGAAAAGACTCCATAACTTGTTGTTGTTTTTTAGTCTCCTTGAGGATCTGAGCATTGTCAATGTCCGCACCAGAGTAACCAACAACAGTTGGACCAAATATTTTTGTAAGATTACTTATTGGCATCTTCACCTCTGGCATTTCTGCAACCCTACGAAGACATTTTTTAAAAATAAAAACCAATGTACTTTTGTACTTTAAGTAAGTAATATCAATCAACAAATCAATGCTTGGAGCATATTTTATATCTTGTGTTATAAGGTAAAGTAATAAGTAAATACCTTTGAAGATGAAGAATGACAAACGCAAGTGAATCCTGGTTAGCAGGAGGGAGCTCTCGTACAATTCGTTCCAACTCTACCATTCTCCTAACAGGATCGGTAATATCAGAAGCAAGGGAAAAGTCTCTCCAAAACCAACGTCCAACTAAAGGTTCTTGAAGCGACTTAAGGAAATCTTTGACACATCCACAAATGACATGAATGTCACACCGAGCCAAACTTGGAGATCCTTTCCCCTTCAAAAATTTCTCTTTCAATTCCTTTACATCTTTCTCTGATCCTGGGATCCGGTACAGTCCAACCATATCCTTTCCACGAGACTCAATCGCATTGATACAATGTTGAAGGATTCCAGGCACCATCGGATGTGTCAGCGGAGCGTAGTCAGTAATAGTTCCCTGTTATTTATTTATTTTTTTTAAAAAAACACGGTGGTTATTAATTACATAATTTACATTTTTTAAAAGTGATTATAATGTCACATTATACATAGTGTGCATACCATTTGATGCTTATTTCCAACTGGAGTTCCAGTCATTACACAAGGAAGTGGGACTTTGTCTTTGCACTCTGGGTGACAGGTTGCTTTGCAGTCACGACACTTGAAGGCCATTTTGCTAAATTTTATCCGCTTTCCACATGGTTCACATGTCTCTGGTCTAATGACTGTCTTCTGACAGAAAGTATGAGGACGTTGGGACACACTACCCCGGGATGAATTACTGTATATTGCTGATGTTGTTTGTGACCTCAAATTTGGTGTTCTTCTTGGTGGAGAATAGTATGTTTCTCCCTCCGTGTCTGGATACATTATAACATGGTTCACTAATTATTGATTGTCAATTTGAATTAATTAAAATAGACGTTAATAATTTAATATTGGAATTGTGGTTTATGTCAAGGAATACTCACCACTTGGTTGCATGTACGGGGCGGTTGGTTGTACATAATCACCATAAGCCTTTTTACCCGGCTGAGTTTCAACAGAGGCTACTGCATGACCGACACCGTCCTTGGATGAACTGACAATTGTCTTCACGACAATTGGATCATTTGATGATAGTTCCACTGTTTGCTTCGTGCCACCAGGAGTGAATTGATGTTGTTTCTTGATATATTTTGGAGGCGGCTCATTGGACAATGATGGTCTCTTCTGAGAATGACGACGACGACCGGAAGTAGCTTTCTTTGCAGCAATAGACAAATCCAAATCATCCTCAGATTGTGTCATACTCAAATCTGAAAGTATAGAGGAACAGATTGTTTTGTAATCATTTGTTCACAAATATTGTATAAATATTTCTTTTGTAGAGGATTGACAAGTAAAAAAATACAACAATACATTGAAAAGTAAATTTTGACATGTAATAAAAATTTACCTGTAGAATTGGCTTCAGATATAACATCGAGAGCTCCATTAGGTGATCTACCAAGTTGCTTTAAGGCTGCATCCACATCATCTATCATGTTGCCCTCCAGTAAAGCCATAATATTATACAATCTGTCCTTGGTGTCCTGACCTACGCGAGGATCATTAATGTAAGTACGAATGATGGCTTTAGCAGAATCAACTCGGAGGGTGACCTTGTCCAGTGCAGCTTCCAATTGATCTTGAGTGGCCACTTTTGTTTCCAAGAAACGACGAGTATTCTGAATCTTAGTCTCATTCCTGGCCATCTCACTATGGGCTGCGGCAAGTTCTGACTGAAGCCGGCGACATTCTGCATCTGCCTCCTGCCATCTTTTCACGACATAATCTTGTTCATATTTTACAAAATTCAAAAACTCTGAAATCATACAAAACAAGAACAACAATAATAATAATTACATTAGGCATGATTAAAATCAATCATTTTCATTTAGTAAGTAAAGTACATGAACAGGAATCTTTGAAACTTTGATGATGAAAAAGTAAGAGACAAACCTGAGTCAACCTCGTAATTTTTGTAGTGATCATGATGCCGCATGAGGTCATCAAATTGTACAGAAATGGACTGAGTGGACATGACCTTGTCCATCTTGGTTCACGGTGAAGAAGGGACACAATTTAACTGAGAACTTTAACACACTTTTTCACTTTGCATTTCAACGGTCAACACGAGGACGGGCGGGAAACGCTCAGCACATTTCCATGGCATTTCCTCCTCTATGATTTTACCAAAAGGGGGGGGGGGGAGGCCTTACCATGTGATAGGAACTTTGTTGCAAATCAAGTACCTACCAAAATTTCAATTAAGTTTTCCCCTCGTAATGTTGGGTCATAAAATATATGAATCTATGATGATGTCACATTTTGCTTCATATTGAATAGAAGAGGAGGAAATCGTACATCAAAATTTGTAAGGGTCTTGGAAGAAAGTTGTCTAGGTCCTTCGTCTCATATGCCATATAACTATTGTACATAATACATGTATGTGTGTTCTCTTCGGGATGTATGACTCAGAATGTCGGAACAGGTTGAAAGGAACAACAACACCCGAAAACTAGGAACTAGAGAAATGGGAGAGGAAGTCAACAGTGGGTTTCCTCCAGCCCCCGACTCGAGCTTTTACGGATATTTTACGGATCCTCGGGTCTTAAGACTTTCAATGCATAAGGTGGAATTTTTTTGTGTTCACATGACGTTGTTCCTCCTCCTCCCTCTTTCTCCTGCATAGCATAACGCACAAGTTGACAGGAGAGCTGAGTAAATTTTCCATCGGTATTCAAGACATTTTTATTTTTCAATTGTGTTTCTCATGTTTCTTATTCTATTGTGAAGAGAGGGTGAGGAGGGGTGGCTGGGTGCGAAAGAATATAATATCCATCCATGGTTTCCACTTTTCTGGAAGAAACTTTCCACACTGTACACATTCGAAATTTCTTAAAAGCTTCCCCAAATGGATGAATGGAAGGAAATATGCAAGAGATGTGTGCTCAATTCTCCGGACCAAAAAGTTTTCAGTCGACTTGAGGAAATTTCCAACAGAAAAAATCTTGTACTCTCAACGTTCCATTTTTGGTATTTGACTTTTTTTACTTGGAATTATTGGACATTTTTTGTGACTTGTCTCTTTATCTGGTTGTGCAGAAAATATTGGACCTCAGTTCTCAGTAGAAATGTGAGTGTCGGGTAGGGTAGGTGTGGAGCCCCGTCATTTCCATGACTTGTTCTTCTGGAGGGCAGAGAAAGGGCTTGTTCAGAATGAAGTTTTCAGGCGATCGAACATATTTTTTCTTGCTCTTTGTATTACATTTGGAGGAACCTGGTTTCAATTTTGACTGTTGGAGTGCGGAGGAGGATGTGTTTTTTTTAAATAACAGAAATAGTCAGAGTAGGGAATTACAATGACAGTGACAATTCAAGAATGGTGGTTATTGCCCCGAAGTTGTCAATAGAATACAGAATATGGAATAACAAAGCTAATATTATCTCTGGCCGACATGCCATGTCCCACCAACGATATGAACAAAACATGGTTTTGAGGGAGTAAAACGATCCCCTCTCCGATATTGAATAGTCTCCCCTCCACATTTCCTCCAGTTGTTCCCCTCTTTTCCCATCCTCCGACCTGCCTAATCTAAATCCTCCCCGAATTCACCCACCGTTTATTTACATTTTCTTCGTCATACAAGAGAATCGGAAGTGGAGGCTTACAGGTAGCCATGAACATTGTCAATTTGTGTTCGGAATTTCTCTCCTTTATATTTATTCCACTTTCTAAAGGAAGTGTCCGACCATGCTTCTGAACACTTGAGTCAATTTTTCAGATGATGATGGATTTGGTGTGTGTGTAAGCCCAACCACTGTAACAAGATGAAGACTCAGTGACCACTTCCGTCATGATGAAGGAGATGAAACCTTCATCATTGGTATTTGTCGGAAGGGGAGTAGAACCGCAAACAGTGGTTCATAATTAATTTCGTCGTTGTTGCGATGATTAGCATTTTGATTGTCACCATCCTCTTCCTCTCTTGTGTATTTGTGACCCAAGGCATCCTTCCATTTTAAACATTGTAGCCACAAGCTAAACTCTAGACTATCATCGTTTGAGCGACTGCCATGCTACTACGTTCCTTGAAGGTTTTCATACTAAGTAATGACTACTAATAAAAATGCGAGTTGTTGTACATGCTCTTATTTACATTATTTGAATGTAACTACATACTTACATAGATGAGGAAAGAACTGGGATTGTTGGCCCCTCCAATTTTGAGAGTAAAGAATACAAATGTCTTGATTGACTCGCAACACTCATTTATGACTAATGGAGAAGTGAGGAGGAGAGAAATGGCGAATTACCCTAATGTACCATCATCCAGTCGCGAATTTGGCCATATATTATGCAGTCACAATTAGAAATCTCGATTCCCCCACTCACCTTATTTGATTTTTGACGGAGCCGTGCCAAAACTATTTTATTACTGTATGAGGGTATTAAAAATGATGGTTCGAAAAACATGTTGGAGGCGAGTACACATTTCACTAAATAAATAGTTAATGCATACGGACGAGGAATGGAAGTGAATATAATGTACTGGGAGGAGAGTGTGAGGGTCTATTACGACGTGTGTACAATGACGAAATGCTCCCATGTCGTATTTTCGATTATAGATTTTAATCTTTCGCAAAGAGGAGGAGTGAGTGAGTGTCATATTTATTCTCGACATTTCCCCTTGGGCCACCTTCTAATTTATGCTAATGTGTGCAAGTGGGGAGGATGGGAGCTCAGGTGAGTTAAAATAGTTGCAGCAACATGGTAATTGTTTTCTTATTTTTAACTGTATGGCAAATACTGAGTAGTGCGTATGGTTGCTCCCTTCCACCATCAAAGTATTGTACCATTCGCATGTGTTTGAAATGACTGAGTGCACAGGATGGAATGCTGTAAAGTTTAATGAAGTGTACAAATTGTAAAAGTATCCTTGTCGTTGGGTTTCCATGGGGGAAAACGGCGACAAGTCCAATCATCATTCATGACGAGAGAGTTGGAGTTGGGGGACCAACAAGTCATTAGCATTTGCAAATAACTCTTTTGATAAGGCTACATCGCCGAATGTCTTTTTGCACAACACACACTCCAACTACTGTAAGATCTCTTTCCACTTGAAAAGAATCGAGTCCCTTCAACAATTGGACAACTCTCGTCCATCCCCAAACAAAAAATGGAGTAGATGCTAAGTTAAGTCATCAAAATCTAAAAATCAACTTTGTCATCTCGCAACTGAATGTATTTATGAAGGAAAAGGGACAGTTGACAACAACCATCCTTCATATCATTATGAAATATCCTGTGTCTTTGACGTCTTCCGTCCCAACAAAATAATAACTGTGGGGTGATTTAATTGATGGCTTCAGGAGGTGTAGAACATACCCGAGTAATTCCCCAGACTCATCGTCAGAGTGAAGATGTGTGTGTGTGTGTGTGTGAGGGGTGACCACAAGAGAAATTCCTCTCCACTCTCATTCATTCAACATTTTGCTCTTTTCTGTCTTCTTTTTTTCCTGACTGATCCTTGTGGATTCAGAGCAAGCCTTCTTTCCCATTCACATCAGGTATGAAACAAACATTTCTGGTGTGTATCTTGCGATTAGCATAATGTACATGCATTACCCATCTTGCAGAAACACAACCACACAATCCTCGTTTACAAGGTGTCCCACCATAAATGACACCCAAATGACTCCTTGTCTATGTAAGAAGCTTCATGGACAAACCTCCGTTGTGGTTCAAAACCTTACTCAAAAGTTGAATGATCAACTTTTCATCTCATTTCAAAATCCCTTCATTGGGTTTGATTGTGATGGTCGGAGGAATTCATAGAAAAAGGGGGAGGCTGGAGCAGTTAAAGTTGAATGTCTGTTGAAATGAGGCTTCCGATTCAAGCGAGTTTTTCCCTGTCGCTGAAACTTTCATTGATGTTGTTGGAGGGACGAAAATGCATAAAATGTGTGTATTAATTTTATTTGCTGACTCCACCTTGAGCTCCTACTTAATACTTGATACTGGGTGAGGAGGAAGGAGACGGAGTTGAGAAAGGAAAAACAGGTAATTACAGAGTAATGTTTGGCGATGTTTTTGTCATTAAATGAAAGAGGGTAGGGATGAGTTACACATGGAAATTGGATACAGGGAGCCAAGAAAGGAGTTGAGCCCTGCAGTGGTTGGTGTCTCGCAATTGTATGGGCTGGAAAGATGAGGCTCATTCACACATCCAGCATCGCATGATCCTCTACGGAGGAGCAATGTATTATTTGTGAGGGAGAATTAGGATGAGAATGTGTGTTCGAGTGGGGGTTTGTAATCTTACACTTGTTTGGTGAAGGGGACTCGGGATGAAAACCTGTCCAACGCTCCTCCACGGCTATTGTGTCCATGTGTGGACAAATCTAGTTGAACTTTGTGTGCCAAACCACATCAAAGCCGAGCCAACTCTCGAAAAGATGAAGACCCAGAGGATGAAACAAGTTATGTTACCATCCTCCTCCTCATCCCTACAAGACTCGTCGAGTAAATTACACATGGAATCTTTTAACTCCCCTCTCTCGAGTGCCTTTATGGGTTTGGCTCAGAATCAGAATGACAAGTAGCCGTTCTTACCAACCAACTACTTTTTCATCCCATCCACCTCTCTCTTATTAAAAGTATCAATAATCTCTATTTGCAGAGCCAATCAACTCTTTATGCTGGTGCAGTAATGGAACGTGGTCGACTAGGGTGATCAGTCCACTCATGAGATAACTGAATAATTGAAATTTTGACAAAAGGATGAGAGACTTGAGGCTCTGTTGACCAGGAACGGTACAAGTGTTATGTCATTTCTGAGAGGAGTTCCTCCCTCCCTTCTCTCTTGCAATGTTTTGTTTGCAGTGTTGATTTTTGTGAACGCCCTTGTTCGGGTCTTTGGCAGAGATGCTGTCCATGTGGAATGTCGGAGGAACAAGTTTTGAATCATGGATGTGGGGACAACCCTCGTCCATTGCATCCCTCCCTCGACTTGAATAATTTGGGAAGGTGTAAAGAATGCAAAGTGGTCGTTGGGATGAGAGAGTGTGGGTTGGTTGCTTTGTGGGAACGAGAGAGCTATGCAGAGCAGGAAACAATGATTCGTTAGCAAGTTGGTTACTCTACCTGACAATCATCAGTTAGTTTGTCCGCAGATTTGTTCACAGACACACCTTCCCCTTCGCTCTTTCTTCTCTCTCGAGGTGAGGATTCATATTCAAAAATTTCAACTCCATTATTTCCTATCTACGCTATTTACGTTAATGAGGATTCCTCAGACACTTCCATTATTCCATATGCAGAGATACACAGGGATATGGTCATTGCACTATTTCCCATTGATCCTTCCTCCCATTCGAGACACTTGTAGCTTCCCCTGAATAAATTACACGTTCCTTCTTGTGTCTTTTTACAGAATTCACCGACCATTGGTCAACTTGAACAAGCTGACACGTTGGACCAGCTCAAAGTAAGTTAATGGTTCATTATAATTTTTATAATTTGTTTCCGTGGAGTTGTGAGTAGTGTGGTGATGTGATGGTCAAGTGTGTGTGGTTTATTGACTGAGACGGTTGACAGAGATGACAAAGAAGATGAAGGGGTAAATGGGATGAGAAACGGGTTGGAAGGAACGGAATCCAAAGGGGACAGTCCGTGTGACGATGATAATATTATTACTATTGTGATGATGATCCGTCCATTTCATTCATTCGAGGATCAGTTATTCTTGTGGATAAGAATCCCAACGTCCGCGTTTTTCTTTTTTATCATTGAGCATCTTGTCGGCCTTCCTTGGCTGAATTTGTATTCCGACCACAACCACGAGTCTTCACTCCCTTTTGCCCACTCTACCATTCCCCCTGCCAGATTGGTTAACTCTCAAGTGAGTGCGTGTGCGGGGACTGTGACTGTCACATTTAAAATTTTTAATAATAATTACCCCCTCCAAAAGCCACCACCACCTCCACACATCTCAATTTAATTTAGATGGAGGAATTATCAGCATGTCATTTCTTTTCTGTTCCTTGTTAGTGACGGATCCTTGACTGTCCTCAGGAAAACGTGTGCCAACGGAATATTTGTGTGTCCACCAAATGGACAAAAGTGCAAGGTGCAGTTATCTCAGTTTGATGGCTCAACTGACCCCCTCCGTCATTCATTCCTACAATACAATATCATCAAATAGAGAGAGTCAGAGTGGAGTGCATCTGTGAATGTGTTAAGGGAAACTCAAATAGTGCAGAAAGGACCAGAGTAGTGACCACACTCGGGATTATGACATTCACCTTACAACCTCCATTGTTCCTCAGTTAAATTTTGATCTTCGACCAGTGTCAACTCCCAGGACGCCAAGTGTCAATTGGAAAAAGTGTCTATTCAGTTAAGGAGGAGGACGAGAGTTATTTTTTCAGTGAAATTATGGTTTGTGTATAGTGAGGATTTAGTGCACTCCGTGTTCATCTCAGAAGGAAACAAGTTTTCTTTGGATTATCTTTGAAAAGGTAAGAATTTAAGGAGAAGTGTTGTAGAGTAAGTGAGAAGTTGGGAATTTGGTGTCCTTCGGTGTCCAGTGTGTGGATTCCACCGTATGCAGTTCATGTGTTAAGTAGGAGTGACAGAATCCACAGGTTTGGTCAAGGTCAAAACGATGTTGAGAGAACGTACGTCTGTGGGGATGAACGAGCAATAATAAATAAATAATTTACTAGAAAGTGGCATCAAGAATGAGATGAGTATATTTAGCCATCTAATTCACTTGTATCCAACTCCTTTTCTTTTTCTCTTTCTTTTCTTCTTTTCAATTTAATTGTGATGCGTTGCTTGAACAATCCGAGCAATTAAGTGGTAGAGTAAATGGATTCTGATCCACTGTTGAGTTGAGCATTCGTTCCGTACATGTCGTCGTCTTTGAGTTTTTTGCAGAGAATAAATAAATGTATTTGTAAGAGTTGTTATTAGAGGAGCGTGAAAATGGAAACCTCAAAGGTAAAGTTTTATAAACAGTGCAGATCGTTGATGATGACGATGTGAGTGCGTGAGTCCTCCACAGTTTTGAAGATACGGAAATTCCCTTCAACGACTATCACTTCCAAGTTACCGTCGTATTTAAGGGATTTTTTATGACTACCAACCAACTCACCTGCTAACTACAATAAGTCGTCATATTGTTCACTCCGAGACACACGTTGTACACCCTAACAGTAAAACATAATAATTGTGGATTATCTTGACAGTTTCTGTAGCATTCTACACAGATCTTGTGCACTGCAGACAGGACAGGTGTGTGTGTGTGGCAAGGGATACAATACAGATCATAAACTTTAATATTAATCTTTTTGTAATGCGAAAATAATGAGTGAAAATTTGGCGAGTGAGGAGGGTAGTGGAGTTTGTCTGCCATCAGAGAACAACTTTATGTATTTTGATAAATATTATGTGAGTTCAGGACCGTAAACGGCGAGGAGGGGGAGGAAACGCAAGAATAGCTAACTAGTGGAAAAGTCATAATGGGGAATTGCAGTGAGCAGTCCACATCAATTAATTACTTTCTGTACTCTCTCTCTCGACAGTCAGTCTCTAATTGTTCCTCCTTATTATATCCCACAAATCTGGTGGGCACCATCTGAACGATCCTCTTGTTGAAGGAACATTGGCTCGTGTGTGTGCGTAGAGTCCACACACACATTATCACCCTCCCCCCTCGATTAATACACTTGTAAACTTTTCCTGTCACAATTATCTTAGTCAGGGACTAAGTAAGTAGAACACGAGGAAATTATTTTACCCTTTGCATCACAATCAGAATCATTATCTCATTTTTTAGTTGTGCTGCCTTGGAGGATGTAGTGCAAGTGGAAATTTCATTAGGATTTATACACACATAAGGAGTGTAGTCACAAGTTCAACCTTTCCTTTCGATTATAATTGGAGTGTAGTTTTTCCAAAAAGTCTCTAATTAATTTCATGTGCGTATCCTTGTAAAGGGGAACTTGTTGTTGTACAGTTTCCCTGACAGAAATGGAGAGGGATGTGGGAGGCTGAGATTAGCTTTTTTGCGATTTGGATTAAGATGATTAGGAGAGGGGAGGGAAAATATGGCACAATGGAAACGCAGTTTTAACTTGTTCTCCTCATTTTGGGAGATGAGGATCTTAAGAAGGAACGAGTAGAGAAAATCAGAGCAATATTATCACATTAGTTTGTTGTACTCAGATGAACAATTAGATACATGTGAGGTGTGTGTGGGCCCATCCACAACAACAACATTGTTGTTTGTTCTGTTTCCGTCCGTTCTGATTATGAAATATGGGATGTGGCACGGGGGATTGGGGCTCAACCATTACTTTTACTACTCGAGTACTTATTTAATGGTCAAAACTCTCCTAGAGAAAATTGTACATCAATTTTAGTCAATTTTGTTGAGGAATTGAAGAACGGGAGTTGGAAAAAAAACAAGTTGGAGGAGACTTTTTTCCCCGTCGTCTGTGGATGTGATAATTCAGCTGAGTTGCGTGTGACTGTAGCCAATATTTTGCATTGTAGGAGTTGTTTGGTGGAAATGCTGTTTGGTGAGTGAGGGGGACTCCGTCCTGTTGACTTAATAAGTGAAAGAGATCATGGGATACCTACTGTAATTATTGGACTTGCATGTACGAAGTGTGGTTACTCCTGCGGTAGTACAGCACAGATTGTCTCCTTTTCAACCTCGCCGTCTCTCCATCCCATACGTATAATTATTGGAGAGATAAAAAATGGAATAATTATATTAGAGTCTCAAATTTCACTTTACCTTTTCAACGCTCCTGGCGATCTCTTTTTCTTTTTTGTGTTCTCTTCTGTTGGTCTGAGATTAAGTCGAGTAAATGTAAGGACACGGTTGACCAACTCGTTCCTATGCAAATATTTATCATCTGCATGAAATGAAATGATTGTGATGAGTTGTGTGAGGGAAGGGATCGTACACACAAGTTGAGCTCTGCATATGGATGGATGTTGGACAGAAATAAGGGCAGATTGACAAGATTTGATAACTGTGTTCTGCATGGGAGAGCCACTCTTACATCTTCCATCTCCTACAAACATTAAATTTCTCTGTTAACTCGTTAATTCATGTCAAATGGCGTAGGACACATTTTCCCCTTTTTTCCATATTCCTCCCTTGCCATGTGTCGTCAATCTTCTCAGAAGATGAACATGGCAAAAAAGCAGCATCCCATTTTGTTGTTGTCACACAAACATTCTCCATCTCACTTCCCACACTCGTCATAAATCTTATTTCTTCAACGCTCGTCCCTTTCATTTCCTTTGTTCTCCCCCCACTTTCAAATGTCACTAAATTTTCAACATCAATTAAAAGTCACAAATCAATTGAGCATTTATCTGTTTGTGCAAATGAAGAAACATGATTTAAGTTGTCTGTCGGGGATTTTGGTGGAGCCTGGATATAGAATGAGGAAGAGGATGTCCATGTTTGGAGGGGAGTCATTTTGAAACTGGTTGTCTTCCTCGGAAATAAATTGTGTCAAAAGTTGGAAATGAATCCAGACTAGTTTTCTGTTGACTTTATTCAAATTGATTCCTTGATGGTTGTGAGCTTTCTCTCCACTTCTATTTTAAGGCAGTATCATTTTTGCAGTCATGTTCTGTCACTCTAAGAGTGACATGCATGAGGACACAGAATGAGGGTAATGGCGAAAACAAGTTCCTCATGGGACAGACTCAACTTTAATCCCAATTTGGTGGGGAAGGAGTGTGTCAAGTGCGATGTGGAGGGAGTAGAACCTTCTGTTTATGAGCCATTACACTCTTTAAGTTCTCATACCAGTAGCAAATTATTTACGTGGAGTGTAGTCTGGTCGTTGTGGAATAAATGAAGATGTGTTGTTGGTTCCAGGTGTTGAGGTGTGTGTGTTGAGGAGTTGGTCAAGATGGAAGGACAATTGATGTGGATGTTGGTCTTGCAGCTACTCGTTATCTTGTCAGTGGCCGTGTGTCTCCTGGTATTTATGCTCAAAAAATTGGTCAATCGAACCAGACTGCCATTGGGCTCCAAGACTGTCCTCATCACAGCCGCTGACACACTCATCGGCGTAAGTGATCCACTACATACATGTCATATTCATTTGACCAGATTGGTCGGGGAAGGTAGGTCATGACCGAATTTATGGAATTATCCAGTCTCAAATTGCGGCTCACCTGGCGTCCATGGGGTTTCGGGTGTTTGCGGGAGTGTCGAACATTAACAGCAAAGGAGCTCAGAGGTTAAAATCCTTCGGGTCACCCTGGCTCCGAGTCATCCCTCTGGATGTGACCAGGAATGACAGTCTTCACTATGCCATCAAACAAGTGCGTGAACACATGAGTGCGGGTGAAAAAGGTAAGTACGCCACACTTTACGTCAAAAGTACGCAAATATTGGACAGTAGACAATATTCTTATTTTTCTGTAAACAGGATTGTGGGCAGTCATTCATTTGGCCGGGACGGGAGTCAAGACAGGCTGTAATGGAGGCGACGATGAGCACCAATTAAGAAATGCTCTCGAGGTAGGATTCTAGTCAAACAAACAAAAGCTAAAGTTGCGGTAGAAAGAGTAGACAAGTTTTGTTTTAAAGAAAATATGAGTCAGTGATTTTCCTTTCAATCGATCAATGTAGGTTTATTTAATTTTCAATCTTGTAATGTTCATGCTTAACTAATAATGGAAATGTTTGGGCATGATTGCAGGTGACGGTCGTGGGAATGCTTCGTCTGATCCGAGCATCCTTGCCTCATCTTTCTGCTGCCAAAGGTAATGACTGTCGTTGAAGTTATTCTCTGTGAAGACATTTAAGTGTGTTGACACAGACAAACACAAATTCTCCCTTTCCAACACAAAATGTTCCTACTTTCCTATTCGCTGCTCATTAATATTCAATTTGGATGGAGTCGTCAAGTCATTTCGCTCCCGCACACCTCCCAAACTTGTTTTGCTAAATGCTAAGTGCAAGATTTGATTGTGAGGTAATTTTTAACCCACCTTTTGAGTGAGTGAGGGAGCGTGTGTATAATTTCAAGTTCAGCCATTATTAATTCTAAGAGTATTTTGTGTACATGTTTCCAGTGGACGGCAGCCACCCAGCACTTTGTGTTTGTTGGCTGTTAGCAGTGTCGACGAAGGGTCGTAAAAATTATTATTCATGAATGAGGCTGATTATGATTCGTAACCTCCAATCCTAATTTTTTCCCCTTGAACAACAACGATTACTCACCATTCGATTTTTTAAGATATGACAAGAAAAACCATTCGTTTTTCCATTATTGAAAAGTATCAAAAAAATATTATATCTATATTTTTTGAGAATAGAAATCTTTGAGGATTTTGTAGGAGAGGAATATGGATTTGGGTCTGAAGTTTGTACAGCGAGTAAGAGTGAATTGGACGGTGGGGCAGGAATGTGAGGGGTTACACCACTACAGCATGTATTATAGTATTATTGATCTCTCGTAAATACATGCCTTCCCTTTTGCGAGTGTGGCAGAGAGAGAGTACAAAAGAATTAATGAGCACCTCTCTAATCTCTATGTATTTTGTGCCTGTTAACTTACTGACTGCAAATTAGTTGAGTTGTTAGCCAAGAAACTTACAAATGGACGGAGCGCTTGGCTCGTCTAAATGGTTATTTAACTTTCTCAATGCAACACGAGCCACCAGAATTTGTTGTTGTGCGAAGAGAGTGTGTAGTATCTCAATTTCAGTAGAACAGCTTGGGGTGAATTATTGAATAATTTATTGAAAAATGAGATCTACTTTTGCTCCCCATTCTAGGTCAATCAAGTGGCTAGGGAAGGTCGTTTGCTCTTTCTTGAGAACCGCCTCCTCCCAAGCCTCTCTGAATTAAATGTACAGTTCATTACTGTAGTCAAGTGGGAGGAGGAGGAGGAGGGGATGGCTCACAGTCAAAAACTTGGTTGACATTAATGACAGCAAAGGGGGAAGAATCTTTGGGATTATTTACGTGGAGTTGACGGTGACACTAAATGAAATGATGATGTCGCTGTGTGTAATGTGTACAAAAAATAAGTGAATTGACTGGTTTTCTTCTTATTGAAATTAGGACGACTGATCATCTTGGGAGCTGACGATGGATTGTCTTTGGGTCTTCGTGTGTGGGGCAGTGGATCTGTTGGACTCACCCATGGCGTCTGGACGGCAGCCCGCTTTGCAGCTGTAATTAATCTATTTATTCCTATAAAAAACAATTTTTTTGATTATGATTCCTACCGCATAAGACAGACGGAATGAATTTAAATTGGGATGATAACAGGAAGGATTGGCGTCCGGGTTGAGGGCTCAGTTGAAACCTCATGGGATTCCGGTCATCTCACTCCATCCAGATGCCTACTACGCTCAAAAGTAAACTAACTAAAAGGGTCCTCCCCTCATTAAATATCACTTTGTGAGCTTCTCGTCACTTTACAAGGACATTTTAATGTGGATTGTAGGTTGAATGAGTTCCCGAAGCCGATGGTGGTGTACGAGGTGAGGAGTGACTGCACCCTGGACGAGACCAAGGAAGGAGAGTCGACAGTGACGAGTGAGCCAGTGATCGAAGTCCTGTCCCCTTACGCCATGAAGGCTGTGGAGGAGTCCATCCTCAGCCCTGCCCCCGAGTCCACTTACGTCTTGACCCCTTCTGCCAGTTCTCGAATTAAGAGGTGAGGACGATTACTAGTAGAGTAGTCGACTCTGACATTATGATGTGAAACTGATGAAATTTGTTGTTCCTGCTGTAGCATGATGTTCGCCATGTCACCAAACTGTGTCTCGACGGCTGTTCTGAAGGCCCACAAGCCTCACATTGAGGCCATATAAACCGACAAAGAAGCAACTCTCATCAAAAGACTTTTCCCTCACGAAAACGGGTGGACCGGAGTCCATCCCCTCCAATCGTCCAAGAGCTTCTCCTCCCGGGTCAATTCAATCTCATTTCCCTCGTTTGCAGTCCCCAAGTCCTACAATGACCCGACCAACAAGAGGGAAGGGCAGTTCAGTGGTCAAAGTGCTCAATATTCTCAGTACATTCGTCTTGTCAATGCAACTCTGTAGCTTCGTGACACGTTGTGTGTGTGTGTGACATGCAAGTGAATATCGTGTGTTTGTTTTGTTGACATTGTCATAATTCCCTCTCGCATCGCGACATCATCCAATGTACCTGCTATGATGAACATAATTAGAAATGTTATCCTCGCAGAGGAGTATCGTTCACTCTTTTCATGGTCACTAAAATGTGGGAACAAAGGTGGTCGTGTGTGGCGGGTAGGACTTGGTTTTAATCGTTTTGTCATGTTGCAATGCAGATGAGAGAGGACCATTTTTAAACGTCTCATCCGCCAGTCTTGTCTAGTTTTTAATTTTTATTCATTGCCGCATGTGTCTTCCAATGGTTTTTTTTATTTGTGTGAAAGTGTTTAATAAAGTCAATAAAGAATTGGAAATGTGTAAAATCCTTTCCTTTCCATGTTTTTCGTTGGGATGTGTGCTGGGGAGGGGAAGAGGGGGGGGGATGAGGTGGGCTGCAGAATTTTTTGCTGGCATCATCGTATTACGCAAGAAATGCCCTGCTGCTCCTTTCCCCGGGTTTTTTTTCGCTGGCGTTAGCATTGTGTGACGGAGGGGAACGGAAGAAAGGAGGGGAAGTAAAAACTTTTGCACTTTTCCCTGTCATCAACTTGTGGGATGAATTATAATGAATCCTTCCATTTATTTATTCTTTCCTCTCAACACACTCACAGACCACATCCAAGTCCTCATGATTTAGTCCTTGTAATTGTCAAGTGATATTCTTTGTCCATGGATTGGAACTGTGGATGTTGTGTGTGTGTGTGTGTGTGTGAGGAAGGGGGAGGATCATAGTTTTGGTACACGATAAACGTTGGAGAAATAAATCAAAATTCAACGTTTGCATAATTTTCCCAGGGAATTTGTAAGGGGGAGAATTTCCTCCATGGAAAGGGAAGTCGGGAAGGTGTGGAGAGTTTAAAAAGTACGTGCAAGTTTTGTCAACAGCCTCCCTCCATACACAGTCAATGAGGACTGGCGGTAGTCAGGGCCCATCCTCCGAAATCCTCGACCCCTCCGTCCGTTTGCTTTTAACCTTGACTGGAATTTGTGAATTGGAGTGTTTATTGTTGAGACAAAAGAATCTTCATTAGAATTTGGTGTTGGGAGAAATTTGTATGAAGCCAAGATTTTGGAAGAAACTCATCCAGAGTTCGAGGTAAAGGGAACCGGGAAGGGAGAGGAGGGTCGCTCCGGTCCGGACTGGATGATGAATGAGACTTTGCCTTCACCTGTTTTTCTAACATCTTCTTATCCTGGAGCCTATAACTCATTTCAAGAAGCATTAGTTCAAAGCCAAGCTCAAAGACTCTCACACCATCCACCCCATAAAATTTACGCCCTTCAGCCCTTCCCTCCAACAAAATCCTCCACATGACATCATTCCGGAAATATGGGCAGAAAGTAGGAAGCAGGGAACCGGGGAGGTCAAACAAACTTCCTTCCAACTTACAAATTTTTCAACAAAATAATTTGTTCAAAACACAGGGAAATATTTAGGAGGAAGTAAATTTTTTTGAAACTTTGGTAATTTGCAAAGATAAAATTGGAAGGATCTCCCCCCACCCGCAAACTTTCTTCTTCTGGTGGCGAAAATTTTTATGAATTAAAGATGGGGAAATTTAGGGAATTTTTCATGCCCCAAAATGAGTACGTATACACATTTCCCACTGACTCCACATGAACTCACAACAAGTTGGAGTCATGAAAAACTTTTTCTCCTTTATTTATCCTCACATAAAATTTTAACAAGTTTCCATTTCCCTTCTCCTTCATTATTTGCATAAATAATATTCATGGGATGTTGGTCGAGTCCACCCACGAAACTTTTCCCTCCCTTCTCAAAACTGCATTCAACTTTCGAGTCTCATGATTTCAAAAATTTGGAGGAATTTATTTGGATTTCCTTTGGCACTCATCTGGAACTGAAGTGTCCTTGGATCCGGAATTCATGGGGACCTCGCCGGGAATTGATAATTTATTATTTGTGTCCTGACCAACAAACAAATGGGACGGTCCGTGTGACAGGTGAGAGTAAATATTTGGAGTCAAGGGGAGTTGTAGTGGGAGGGGGAGTTAAAAATCATAATGCAGGAGGAGGGAGGAGGGAGGAGACAAAAATCCCCCGGGTCCCCATCTCCATAAGCATCAAGAAGGAGGGACAATTTGGGAGATACAAGGCACCGCCGGAGAAACTAAATTTTTTCCTGTGAATAAGAAAATTGCATGGGGTCTCTTTTTTCCGCGCTCCACTCGGAGTGTGTGTGTGAAATGGCCTGATGATGATAGTCTTTCCCTTCTGGATGTGTTCTCGCCCGGAATTGCACCCGGATGAGTGGGGAAGTCAGTGGAGCAGAGTTTTTAGAGGTGAATCATTTTATGGGGCCATGACACTGTGTGCTGCACCTGAATTTATACCTCACCTTCCCAGCCTCCGTGCGTGTCTCCCTCCCTCTTTGTTTGTTTCTAATGCCTCCTCCTAATGTATTCCTCCAGTCGACTTCCGACTCTTCCCCTTCTCCCCAACTGTACATGGAGTACGTAGAAGTGGCAGGTGGTTGTATGTAATTTTAAAAAAAGCAACTCCATTTGTGTACGGCCTCTTCTTTCCCGGAGTCGGAGTCTCTTTTGTACCTTTTCAACTTTTTACCTTGTACATTTCCTCTCCTTTTTCTCCTTGTTCCTCGGCAGAGTTGCCCATGCGATCCGGTGCGTTGCCATGTGTAGGCGATCTTTTGGGTATTTACAGCCTCCTTACCCAACTTTCCCCCTACTTTCTCCAACTTTCCTGGTCTTCCCGACGAGTGTGGATGTGAGGGTGTGTAGCAAGGACCTTCCAAAGTCCACACATAAAAGCAAGAAACTTCTTTCTTCCCTTTTCCATCCTATTCTATTTATTGCCGCCCAGCTCCAAAGGCAACTTTTCATTTCATTTTCATTTGTTTCACTTTGACTCGAGACTCTTTTCTCTCCCTTTCCCTCTCTCCTTCTCCCTCTCCTTGTTTTTGTTGTCTGGGACGAGAGGCAGGAGAGTGAAAGATCCTTCTCAGCAGAAGACACACAAACTTCATCTCTTCATCTACTTTATTCCCCTCCCTCCCCTCCTTATCCGACAAGATGGAGTTTTGTGTGTCACACGACTCGGAGTCTCACAATTAGGGAGTGAAATGTAAATAATTGTGGATGGAGGAACACGTGGCAATTAGAATAACTCATATGGACTCTCGAGAGTGGCAACTCCAACACCCGGACTCGGAAATAAATTAGCGGGAATGAGGTTGCACAGATTAGAGCAGAGCGACCTAAGACTAACCACTTGGACACCCGGACAACACACCATCTCCCCGTGTTTCTCCCGTGTTTCGGCGAGGACAAACAAGATTGAATGTTCTCATTGCGAGTAATAGAGACGGAGAATGGGGTGGTCTCTAAAATAAAATAAAATGGCATAAAATAAATCCACCCCCCTCACTCCCGATTCTGTCCAATTTGTCTACCTGCCTTCCATGGTCTCCGATTTATGGACAATGCCCTCCCATTAATCTCCACTCGGATTGTTGCTCCTCTACACATTCACCAAAGCCCACATGCGTGTGTGTGTCCAGCTCACATTCCCTCCACCAGAGGAAACAATCCTTTTTAATGGATGTCCATGAGAGTCAGCAACAATTCCTTACCAAAAGTTGAGTGGAATTTTTTTTGAAAGTCCTTTCGATTGTACTTTAATTAGAGGTCGGGGATTTGATTGCCCTTCTCTTGTTGTTGTGTGTCTGTGTTGACGAGATGGAATAAATGTAAACGATCCCGATAGACCTCGTGTCATTACTCTCTCCCCTTCCTTGTGTCGGAGACTCCCTCGCAAGGAAACAAGGGAAGGATTGACTCGTACACAAACATACAAGAAATGTCCAAGACTCCTCAGCCAACACCTCACTCAGAGAATTATGAGGGGATTCTGATAATTGTGTGTCTGCCTTGACGCTTCCTCTGATTGCATTCTTCCAAGAGAAATGTTTAGCAGGGAAAGATGGGTTCACAGCATTGACATTGGCATTGGTCAACGGTCATGGAGGAGAGGGGGAGGGGACAAGGGACGCCGTGTGAAATCACAATGAGAGTGGAGATCGATGAGAGAGAGAGAGAGGGAGAGAGAATTTTTGTACGTTTGGAATATAGAGCCGAAAAGTCAATCTAATAGACAAAAGGAAGGATGGAGTAGAATGACTTTCCTCCGTCACGACGACCCAAGATCAAGAGAGGAGGGAGGGTAAAGTTGAGCCGGGATGGAGTCGGAGTGTGTACTGGTTGTTAGGCTAATGCAGAGAGTAGATAAAAAAAATGAGTTGACTTCCCGGCACATCATCTGTAGACCGACTTTCTCGGGGAGGGGGAAAAGGTGAAGAGTTGGTGTTGCGCTGGCTCCTCTGACATGACACTCTTCTCCTCCTGGATGGGAGGGATGGAGTGAAGGTGAGTAAAAGTCAAGGCGAAAAGAGGAGAAGGTAATGGCTAGTGAGGGGGGAGGGAGAATAAATTGTACCATAGAATAGCTTTCATTTCCATTACAAGTACGACGGAGGGGCGTTAAAATTTCATGTAATCATAACACAAAAAGTATTTCTCACATGCGGAGGGAGGGCCGTGTCAGATATAAGTATCCGAGGGAGGGAGAGGGAGGCCATACTACACAAAGTCAAGGGAAACTAATGACTTTCTCAGAATTTCTCCTCCACGCACACTACATACACACGTACCTATCCATGTAGGCGGATGCTGGGCTACACACACTCCCGGGTATAGATCCATGTAGCCGGGATGGATGTCTACATGGGAGGAGGGAGAGTGAGTGACGGTGCAGGACTTTCTACACTCCAAATCTTTTCCTTCTTTCAAAAGGGAAAAAGGAAAAGGAGGAGAAAGACGACGACCTCGCCACTGGAAAAAAGCAGAGCCGAAAAAAATGTAGAGAAAAGAAAGGGAAAAAAGTGAGGATTTTTCTTTCTTCTCTATTATAACTATACAAGATGATAATCTCCACACACACACATCACCTTCACGTACCCGTCTCCATTGTGAGCAGATGAGGGGGAAGGACGATAGAAAGGAGGAAGAACATCCAGTTTCAGAGCTAATCCATTCCCCGGGTATAGTGGAGAGCTGGGAAGAGAGTAGAAAGGGAATCTCTCTTTCCTGATTTTCGCCACCTAATTTCCTCCTAATTACTTCTCCATTTCTTCCCCTCTTTCCATTACATTTCTCCTCCACTCGCCATACCAATGGAGACTTTTATTCCCCCCATTTCTCCATGCACGCCCCTCCACAAAAACACACTCTCCAAGGACGACAGAGGAAGAGGGAGGAGAATCAAAGTTGTCGCTTAGCCTCCTTCTCTGTCAACTTGAATTGAAAAAAAAACATTATTTAGTAATGAACCACCAGTAAATTCAGTCCGTCTCTCAACAACCTTGGAATGCGGAGTGGAAGTACAAATTAACAGAAAAACGCCATCAATGAATAAATCTGTGAGTGCATTCTTCCGACTCTTCTTTTTTTAATTATGAATTTATGTCATTCCCAATGTCAGGGACGGAGGGGGAGAGGTGGAAGGTGAGACAAGTTGGAATTTCCTGGGGCTTCGAATCTTCCATTTTTCTCTCTTCTCTTCTTGTCAAACTGGCTCCGTACACACACACAAATTTTAACTACTTTTCCTTTCGTTTAAAAAACTTTTCCTATCCTCCTCGTTGAACATGGAGACGGAGGCGTGGAGGGAGAGACATGTAAACAAGAAATGGTCTTTGATATTTCCATCATCCAACTTTCGTTAGAATCAAATTTTTCCCCTCCTCCATGCTTTCCCCTCTTGTAAGTACTTGTAGCAGGATTCTGGAGAAAAAGGAGATATAAAAGTTGGGCCGGAGAAGAAAAAATGGTTGTCAATGAACCTGAAGGAAGTAGACATGCAAACTTGTTCTCGGCTCCCCGCCCAGAGTCTTCAATTTAATTACAGACTGAGGCTGACTGTCGCATCTTCCGTCACTTTCCAGAGAGACGACGAGACAAGTGACAAATGCGGAAAGGGAAGGGCGGCTGACCCTGGACAGAATGTCAAAATGTTTTGCATTTCAAAAATGACTTGACAATTAGATGGGGAAAGTTGTTTTGAAAAATATGAAGGAGGGTCGCCCTCTCCAACTTTCCACTCTCACAAAAATTATCTCGGGTTGATTTGGGAGGGGAGAAGGACGATTTGTCATCGTGTCACTTGGAATTCACAAGTTCACCTCAACTTTTAACTCGACTCCAGTCCCCCTTTTATGCCCTTGTCACTCCGCCTTTGACTCATGCAAATCCCTTCTCCCACTGTCAAATATTCCCCTCTCCCGGGTGGGCGTGGGGACCAGGGCAAGTACAAATGATGAACTCGATCGGCAATTTTTCTCTCATTAAGAAGAGGGTGCGTGAGAGGGGGAGAGAGTCTTGTTTCGGGGTGTTGCCCCCTCCCGAATTCAACAGATGACATTTTTCATCTTTTCTCTGTCCACTCCACTCTTCCATTCAACAAAATTCCTTGTCCATTTTCCCCACGTCCTCCCAGTTCTCGTCCACAAATGGACCGTAAAATGGGACACGACCAACTGTCCCGGAGCTGTTGGAGGGCTGGGTGGACAATGTGCGCGGGGATTAATTGAGGACAGTCAATGACGTCCCGCTGGGAGCAGGTCCTCTCCTCCCCGTGTCCCTGCCACCGAAAGAATAAATTCGGGAAGGAGTGCTGACGCCTACATTTTTTATTTCTTTTTCTCTTTTATGGATGTGGAAATGTGTCTGGAGCCTCACTCCCGACTCCACTCATTAAATGCAACTGGGAGAAGTGGAGCACGACGCCAGCATCCACTTCCGGTCCCCCGTCCCCACCGTCCGTCCTAAATTAAATTCCAATCCCCTCATTTATCATCATTATCTTCCAAATTAACTGACCATTTCAATTCACCAAATTGCCGTCCAGTTCCTTCCTCATCACCATAATGTCCGAGTCAATATGAGACCCACGTCTACATTTGACCAGAATCATCCGAGATCCCAGTTGCAACTTTTGTTCAGTTCACCTCCTTTTTCGATTTCAGTAAATCTTAAAGGTCATTCCTCAACTTTATTGTGCTTAGTATTCGTCAAAGATATTTCAAAGTGTAGCTTCCACACTCGATGACCTCTTGACCCGATGTCATGTAGGATAAATGTTGGAATCGAGTTCTTCATATTTACATTTCTTTGACTTCGACCCCTGGCTTGGCTGTGGAGAGAGGTCGAAAGGTTGGATGAGGCACAAGTTCAAGGATTGATGGAATGAAAAGCCTCCGCTGGAAATTGAGTGTGCTAAGAGGCACTTGGGCGATGAATCATTAAAATTGATTCAATGTAGAGAAGAATGTTAGAAACGCCAGGCGGAAATCTGCTGATCGTCACCGGGGAGTGATACCGACTCCATTTATTGTCGTTCACACTATTAAAAATCCAATAAAAAATTAATGTGTGTGAGTTTTAGGATGGGAGGGGAGAATGATTTTAGTCAAGTAGAAAAGATTTTGACGGAGGAATGACGGGGAAAATGTTGACAATTATATGCAGTTGGGACATAGCTGGAATGAAGGGGGAGGGGGGGATGACAACGACAGTAGTTTGAAATGAAAGGGAAAAGCCAGTTCAAATTTCCTGAGACTGACGTTTGTCTAAATTAAAATGGTGTGAGAGACAAGTGAAAGTCGCCTCGTACTCTCAAATAAAATTTCGAACGGGATGAAGATGGGGGACGGGAGTGGATGTAAATGTGAGAAATGGACATCCAGGACCCACTCACTCTTGAGGCAGGATGGGGGAAAGTGACAGTGAATGGATGGAATTGGGAAAGAATATTATGATCATTTGTGGAAGGGAGTCCCCTCCTTCTTCCCCTGATATTCTTGTGATTCTTTTGTGGATTTGAAAAAGGGACTTTATTCCCCGAATTTGTAGGGGTTCCTCTCCATGGACAAGATTGAAAGTATCAGGGAATTCATAATCAATTTGATTCTCAGAGTAAATTAGAAATGTCCGGAGAGTGAGTTGATGGGAGACGGGGACGGGAAATGAAAAAAGGGGGAAGACAAGGGGAGGCAAGTTTATCGGAACAAAGTGAATGACATTATTCCCGCCTGATAAATTTTATGGGTCTGTCAGTGTGGTAAAAATGTGAGGTCTTCCTCCGACTCTTTCCCTGTCGTCCGGGAGGAGGAGATGGGAATGTTTGTGGAAACGTCCAAACTTCCCGTCCTCATTCCTGTCGATGGGTTTTCGGGAAGGGGAAAGGAGGGGACGGGCACTTTCGGTCAACCCGACAGACCAGGATGGAGTCGTCCTCCTTTCCCCTGTCCTCTTGACACGAGGCAAGTCCATCCCGGTTGTCGGGAATTAGAGAAGGAGTTGATATGGCTCAACTCGTCCACGTCTGGCCCTGACATTCCCGTTGGGTTTCCCCCGAGATGACATTTGGATTTTTCGAAGAGGGAGGGGGAGGGGAAGAGAGTGAATGTTGTTATGAGTCGTAGGAAGGTATCTCTTGTCATCAAGCTCACTTGGAAATCCTGAGGAGCAATCTTATTTGGCTTCCTAATGAAGGAACTTGCGGATTCCACCGCCGCCCTTCCCACCCGCCCCACACGCACGCACGGCAGGCAGAGGTAATTGTGACACGACTGCCAAAACTTTTTCACTTGACAAAAGTTGGGCGGAAGAGAGATGGAGAAATCCATTGTGAAACATTGTACAAACGCTCAATTCAATATTTGCTCCTATTATATTGGCACATTAGGAAGGAGAACATTCCAATGGAATTTTCATGGCAAAACTTTTTGCGAAAAAAAACTTGCCTTTTTGTTGGTTATATATGGATGAGGAGGATAGTGTGTGTGAGGAGATTCAGAATATTCAGGGAGGAACGTCATATTGGCACATTCGTCCTTGCTCCGAACTCTGTCCGTATCTCGCAGACTATTTACATGCAAATTCATGACGTTTTCGCAACGACTTTGCTCATTTTTCGAAGGAGGCCCAACTTTGGTACTTTTTATTCCCTCAGCCCATGGCTTTTATAGGCTCACTTAGCCGCTCTATTTACAGCATTATATCTTCACATCCACCTTCATCCTCCTCCGACTCTGGATCAACCTCCCTCAAATCTCTCACCCACCATTTTCCCGTCTCCCCCTCCAAACTTTGTCCAGAGTAATCCTCACTCACTCTACAAACTTTGTCAGAATAAACAATTCGTCCCAGTTTGTCCACTCCAGTCCCTCCTCTAATCACTCATCATATTGATTTTGAAGACTTGATCAACCGAAGAGAAGACAGAGTTCTTCCCACCAATCTTGGCTCCTTCTCCTGGCTTCGTGTCTCCCCCTTGCTTGCTCTCCTGACCTCCAAAGGACTCGAATGGTCCCAAGTCCTGCCAAGTAAAATTGCCGAGGTAGGGAAATTGAGTTTGATTCTTCTCATAGTAGTCGAGTCAATTGTGGGAGAGGGAGTCTTTGCTCAACCTTTCACCGCATCTGCCAGGGAGAAAGACTCTATCCACTACGAATTCCACACATGGAAAGGGAGAGTAAATATTTTAATGAGTCGGGATCCCATAGGAAGCTGAGACGGTTCTCCATCCTAACCTGGGCATATTTAAGTAGAGTACAAGTTTCTCAGTGCATCATTGATTCTGAATGAGAGGCTATTAAACGAGTTGGATGGAAAATGAACATAAAAGTGAATGGATGGGCGACAGAGAGTTTTAGTGGCGTTGACTCGGCTACAAGTCGTTACTGAAGTTGTACTCTGAATTTGCATAGCGATTGTTCACTCTCAGCGTCGTTTGTTTTTGTAAAGGGAGGGCAGAGGAGGAAATGACGGGATGAGGAGACATCCTGTCCAGATAAACGCTGAATGTGACCAAATTTCCATGGCGTACCTACAAAACAGATTCTAGCTGCTCAGCGTCGCCTTGTTGCTGGGGAGTAATGTTCCGTTTCCAATTAATTTGACAAACTTTTAGATTTTAACAAAATGATAAGGGGAGTCACCAGAATAAGTGATCATTTCATATTTGTGACTCGTGCAGAGAGACACTTTTGACGTTGTACAATGAGTTTAGGAGTTGCCTCTGAAAATGGTGCAAGAGACGTGGGCTTAGTTGGGGGGGGGGGGGGG
>WJFB01001261.1:0-34672 GCA_009870185.1 Pygmarrhopalites habei
GAGACTTAGAATCACGTGTGCCTTCTGAGCGAGTCGATCTTTGTTGCTTTGCCTAGCTTCTCAGTTCTACTCAGTCTTTCCGATCAACAACATGAAGTGAGTTACACATCCAAAGTCATGTCCGTGTCATCTAATTCGTCTTTGGTAAGCTCATTACAAGATTTATTGTGTTTTCATTCAATTTATCCATTCCCCCACCCACGCATCTTACAACACAACGACGGACTCGTCCAAATTCCTCGTCTACACATGGTGTCAAGTCTAAAAACTCTTTAAAAAAATTTTTTTTCGTGAAAAATCTATTGAAAAAAGTGACAAAAAAGGAATCAACAACAAATGAAAGCCACATGGATTTTCCGGTGGAATCAAATTTCAACACTACAAGTGCAAATAAGAAAGTGTCTTAGAAAATAATAAAATAAATAAAAAGTTTAATCAGTATATCACACATTTACAAACAAACAAGATACATACATAATGTAAAAAAATCTAAGCAGTTGTTCAGTTTCAAGACAAAAACGTTTTCAAAATTACAGAGACACACACACAAACAAAAACACACACCAAGTTTTAACAAATCTTACTCTCTCTCTCAGAAAAAGGACAGTTTTAGTGTGGAAAAAACAACGACACATGACAAAAATTACATGAAATAACAACAACTTAACGTCGCGCTCTCTTGCTTTGTTATCTGAATCAAAGGAAGATAAAATAATTTGATTTTCAAGTTTTATCCTGATAATGTGCTCTTTGGTTTTCGTTATTGCGTCTCATTTTCTGTAAAAAAAAAAGTTAGCCGACGAGGGAGAGAGAGAGAAAAATATTTTTTCCTCCATTTACTACACACTTAAAGGAGGATTCCATTTGGGAAATATTTCCTACTCATCTCACACACACACACATCTCTCTACATATACACATGCACATTCATGATCACATTTTTATCATTATAACTCACACACACAGACCAGACACACATAATGTATATAATATATCAGTGAGAAAAGCCAAGGTCACCCTCTCTCCAACTTTGGCCATATATATATATATATATATCCTGACTACATAATTACCAACCTTGAATTTAAATCTCTTTGAGGAAGTTTAAAATATTATTTCCTCAATACAAACATATAGAGTTCCTCTTCCGGAATTGGAAAACTCAACAACATGAAGGTTAATAATATAAACAGTTCCGGTGGAGGAGCCCCGCCGTCATCTCGCTATAAAACGGAACTCTGCAGGTAAATAAAAATGGCTTGGCTTTGTAATTAATTAAGATATGCTAGTATCATTGCCTACAATTTGATGCTTATATATGTAAACATTTCATTTTAATCAATATATGAGAGATTTGAACAAAGAATAACAGTAAATTGATATATTTAACTAAGTATCAGAAAAAAACAATGTGTATGTAGACTTATTTAATTTTGATGGTTACACTCTCTCCTTTATCACCTTTTATGATGAGAGTACGGTCACTAGTCAGCTTGTCCAATTCTTCTTGTGTCATCTCAATGATGGTCTTTTTGGAAGATAATATTGATTGAGGAGTTGGTATATCCAACAAACGACGTTCATCTTTTGCTCTAATAATATAGTCATCACGGAATGGAAGGGCAACTCTTAAACTATCCATTAAATCATAGGCTTCCCTTGTCATCTGTGGTTACATCCCTTTAGCCTTTGACATATCTTTGTAGGCACCACGAAAAAAGTTCTTTAAGGGACGCTTCAATTTTCTATTATTAGTAGTCCAAAGAGTGAGACAATTCTCCTTTGCAAACTTGTGGTTCTACATACATAAGTATTAAATATTAGACAACACACATGATTAGTTTTTATTATTAGACAGTAATTTATAAAATGAACTTACTGGATATCGTAGCAAAAAATCTAGAGGACCCTTGCACGATGATCCAGGCTTCTTTCTCTTCTTTTTGTCATCTTCCGGTTCGGAGTCACTCATTTTGTCCACTGGATCTTTCTCACTATCATCATCTGAAGGGTCCGAGTCATCCCCTTGTCCAATAACGCTAATGTCATCAAATCCTGACTCGTCATCATCCAGGTCAATAGGACGATCAGGAATAGAGATTGAGGGAAGGAGTGGTTTCCTCATCTTAAATTCTGTCTCAACATTACGTGACATGTTACTCTGTGTCATACTACAATATCCTGCGTCAGAGTGGCCAAAAATAAAATTAAAACAGTCCTCTCCAAAGGGACAAGTTTGTGGTTTAAGACATGTCATCCAAGCCATATAAATTTTGAATTTGCCTAAGCAGAAAAAATACACATTATGTATACATCGTTGATTAATTTAAAAGTGTTTTAGAAATAACTGATGGTGTAGTTATTATTATATACTGACCAGAAGGACCGTCGGTTGTGAAAGTGATATTATTGAGAGACTGTGAATTTTTCTCTACTGTTGAGTCAGAATCTTGATAAAAAAAAGTTGCCCACCTTTCCAGATGGCTTACCCAATAAAAATAATTCTTCTGACTTTTCAATCAAAGTTCGTACTGGCTTAGGTACGAGAGAGATTCGAGAGTGAGGGCAAATTCCAGCATTTTCTTTAACCAGTTTCCATTTGACATTTGTTTTTGCTCCGACTCTCGAAAATATAGAGTAATGCTCTAGGTTTAGTGCCATACCTGACTTCAATTGTGCCTGTTCTCCAGCATCCGAATAGAACTCATACCTGTCACTGTAAAAAACAATATATAGAGTAATAAGTACAGGCCAAATAATTACTAGTAAACAATTTTTATGTATTATATAATTACTAAGTACTATTCGCTTGCCCGATTTTAGCTGCAATCTCTTTCACTGTCATTTCAACCTCAACATCTCCATTGAATACCTCCAAAACAAGTTCAATAACTGACAGCCTCGGCTTTAATTTAGCTGACACATCTTCAGTACACTCATATTCTCTCACATTTTGCAAAAAAATGTCGAAATTATCTGTAGAATATAAAAATCATGTACTTGTAATTTCATATATTACCAATATAATTTTAATTGTATGTACATGTACGAAAATAATTACATACCAGGGCGAGCCATTGACTCTCTGATCGAGTCTGAATTTTCGCTCAAAGATTTTTCCAGTTTTTCTTTCAATTTCTGACATTTTGACCTGTTCAGCTTCAAAATACTGGACTTTCTACGGTTTCCCCCAGAACTGGAAAAAGCACAAGTTCTTCTCCCTGCGTTGATGATACTCAGAACATTACTGTTACTCAATGTTTTGATAAATGGAAATTCTCTCCTAAAAATAATAAACAACAGGCAAAATTGAATATTGATGGAGAATCATTTAAATGGAAAATGTGTGTGTGCTGTAAAAATTGTCATAATTAACTTACAAGAGAAAGTCTTTAACATCGACAGTCGATGCTGCCTCATCTTAAAATTGGAACAGGGCCAGTCCAACTAGACATCCAGTTTGGGTTTCACCCAAACTTTTGACTCTTCCACATTTTCCGGCGATTTTACGCGAATTTTCTTTTGTTTCGATTCCATAACTGATGATGATGACGCTGTATCTTTAAATTTTTGTCTTGGCTGTGACTTTAACACGTCAAAGTCACTTTCACTAGACTCTGATTCACTAACTTCCATAGCTGACAACTATTTAACTGTTCAAACGAAAGTCTATAAAAATGCTAAACGAGAAAACCAATCTTATTCAAAAAAAAAGTTCCCCCCCCCCTAATCTCTTATATTACTTGTTAATTTCTATGCAGTTTGTATTAAACTTCTCTTTCAACTCTTTTTTTATTTTAATTTAAATTATCCCTTTATTACATATTTTTCAGTCACCTCCTTTTATCTTGTCAAAAAATTTTTTTGTTTTNCCCCCCCCCCCCTCACCTCTTCTATTACTTGTTAATTTCTATGCAGGTTGTATTAAACTTCTCTTTCAACTCTTTTTTTATTTTAATTTAAATTATCCCTTTATTACATATTTTTCAGTCACCTCCTTTTATCTTGTCAAAAAATTTTTTTGTTTTCTTTTTTTTTTGAAATCTCTGCATGTATATTTTGTATATAGTCAATAGTAATGTGCCAATATGCTATACCACAGCTTTCCATTCCGTCAGTTTTTTTTGCAACTTTTGTACCATGCTTGCATTGCATCATGCTTCTCTCTACTTCTGCCGCGCTTTACCATCAGCATGCTACTATAAGGGCCCTCACACTAACCAGATGATTATGATGATGTCCCTTTCCCACTATATATACTTAGACAGTTTGATCCTGTAGGGAAAAGGCTTCTTAGAAAGCCAAGAAAAGGGTTTACTTGCTTTGAATGTAAATTTTTTGCTCTCTCTCTCTCTGTCTCTGTCTCTCTCTCTATACAATGCCTTTTATTATGGAGAGTCTACATTGTAGACAATTCACACACGACACACACACACAACTAAGGGAAACCACTTGAGTTTCCCCTCATTGCTTTTCAAAAGGCTGGAAGGAATAGAAAGGTCGATATGATTATTTCGATAGTAAAAGGCGTCAGACACTTGTGCAAAACACTTTTCTCAAATTAGATTCACGATCAACAGCTCTCGACAACAACGTTAATGAAAACAGAGAACCTTTTTTCCTCTTTCTTCTTCTCTTTGTTCTAATTGGCCTCCTACAACTCTTAACTTGGTACTTTTTGTGTGTGTGTGTGTGCCTGTGTGCACATGTCATTACATACAAAGAAGGATTCTTCATATTTTGCTTTCACATTCAACATTTTAACTCTGTGTCAATGAAAGTGAGAAAACTATTACTCTTCACCATTTTACTATGTAGTAAGTGTGTGTACATACACACACACTTGTGGATCTGTCCCTTGAGCTTGTTTACCAGAGACACATTTTTGTATTTTCAAAATAACCGTACATGTTACATTTGATTCAGATTTGACCATTTTTCTATACTATGTATGTATGTATTTTGAAGAAACAAGAAAAGGGAAACGATCTTGTCTTTATTAGTCTTCTCAAAAAGTTGGTAGACAGTATGTCTCCTTTGAGAGAGCTTTCGATTTATAAATGATGATATTATATTTTTCTCCTTCAAAAAAAAAGAAGAGGGACAGAAAACACAATATTGTAGTAGTATGTAGTAGTTACAATTTGAAACATGTGTTCAAAACGAGTTATGTGTGTAGGTCAATCACCTGTCTCATTCAAGAATGGTTTGTACTGAGCTCATATTATATCTCATGTAGAAATTGGTCAAGTATTTGAAGTATTTTAGTAAAGATTCCTTCTGACTGACTGACAGCTTTACAGAAGACTCTGCTCTCGTGTAACCGAGTCAGTATGCGAATAAATGATAGAATAATTTTAGGTTTGTAGTCATTTCTCTCTCTCTGTTCTCTCTTTCTTGAACACATGTACATGTGTACAAGTGTGTGTGTGTGTCGTCGTATAGTTTGAGCTCAACTTTTGCTTTGGAATTTCCATTGGTATGTCATTATGACTATTGGTGTCATTATGCAGCCTAATGGTTGTTGGACAATTGTCACTTTCGCTTCCTTTGGTGGTGGTAGTCGACGTCGTCGCGGTTCAACATCTTGGCATCTTTTAGAATGGATGCAGCAGCATGTCATGTATATATATATGTTATATTCTTTTACTATTTGTTGTGGCTGGTTCGCTTCCCCTCTCTCTTTTACTCTTACTCTCTCACACTCACTATATACAACATTATATTACTTTGTTTCCCATACGCATGTATGGGGGGGATAGAGAGTGTGTAGATAACAACAGACAGTTGATTTTCATTTTCATTTTCGCGTTTTCTCTTTGCAAAGTAACTATGATGATGATTTTTCACGACCAACAAAACACCACATGCTTCAAGTTCACAATATTTGCTCCATTAAAGTTGTTTCGAACGACTTGTTAATGCACACACACCACTACACACATATATATATACACACACACTACTTCTTGATATGTGTAGAATTTTGCAATAATTATTATCCTTGCAATTCAACCCCCCTTCCCCTCACCATTTTCACATCTCCATACTCACACTTTTACTTGCTTCCTCACTCACTCTTACTTGCTTGCCACTTTTTGTATTGTCGTGTTACAAATGTGTAATTATTGGAAATTACTTCAGCAATGGAAAATATTATCATTTCCATGTGCTCTCAACATAATATTCTGTAGGTGGTGTACATTTGTACCTGCAAGCAAATATACAATGCAATGCAATGCAACAGGAGAGTGTGGTCTCCTTCTTTCCTTCCTTTTGTCATAACATAAGTACATAGTAAAGACATTTCCATGTACAAAAAAAATATTGATAAATAGTCATTGTCTAAATATCTACAGATTATATTAACTGAGGGAGCACGTAGTATAAAGGTATGCATATTGTTTTCCTTCCGCACAAAACCAACAGAAATGTCATTTTGTACATTTCTCTCTCAATCAATTGAAATTACTTGATAAATTTTTATTTCAATTTTCTTGTTATTTTGTTTGATGGATCAACTTATTGACTCGTACCGTGCAGTCTCCTCCCTCCCTTTCTTTTATACCATCACTTATGCATATTAGTTTTTTTTTTGCAAACCCTCCGGTCTCTTTTGTTTGCACAAAAGCTAGACTACAAAAGCTGTAAAGAAGTTGAAAATTTTCCAGTTAGGAGTAGTAACAATGAGTGTCATTTTGCTTCACTAGGATCAAAATATCCTTTACGACAATACTTTCTGACGCTATATAATAATTAATATATGTTCCTATTTGCTTCATTTGTATGTTGGTGGCTGCAAATACAAAAGAATATCATAATTTCTCCTCCCAGACTAGTAGTAAATTAAATTTTTTAAGTATATTACTAGACACAACTTTTTCTTTCTTTCGATAGTTTGTTATTCTTAGCTGGATCCCAAATTATCCACAATTCTTTAAGATTTTGTTGTCACATTTCCTCAGACATTTTTGAGTAGCATAAAATGAATAATGAACGCTTGTGGATAAATTATATAGGGAATATATGATTAGTTTTGGTATGATGGTACGTCTTTTTTTCCTCTTTTGTATGTTACTTTTGTGTGTGTGACGATTTTTCTGTCTGTCTGTCTGTCATTCCTTTCTTGTTGCAAAGAGAAAAAAAAAATTTGTTGCTTGGAAAAGTTATTTTTAATTTGTTTGATTCGGATTGCATTTTCATTCTTTTGCAAAATATCTAAATAGTAGACTTAACTACGACAGCTTTTTATCACATTATTTATGTGCATGTGTTAAAGGAGGATGGATTGAGGAAGCAGTGTGTACAGCAATGTGTGTGTACATAAATACCATGTGTATGTATGTAGAATGGAAGTATGTTTGACTCGTAGTCAGAATATTGATGTGCATGATTGTGTGGTAATCCTCATTACGGGTTAATTTTGCAGACCATTCAAAGAATTTGAAACATGTAAATATGGAGACACATTGTTAAAAGGGGAAGAGAGTTAAATTAGAAAATACATTTAGAGAGAGAATAGTATATAATACAAATATATTACTGACATGTTAAGAAAATCAGTAGGGTCTGGAAAAATGAACACTTCTAACAAATAATGTATTTCAATTGGTACAGACACGGCATTAGTGTGAGTCTCTCTCTCTACTAGTTAGTAGTTGGGTCAACTTAACTAGGCACATGAGATACTGTGTTTCTTATGGAATATTGAGGAGGCCATGACTTTGTTGCTAGAGAACACATATAGCGATGATGATGATGAAAAGTTCTAAATATAAAGGGTACATACCGTCTGGTACTCATCTGTAAAATATGCTACTGATAGCATCTTGGCCTTTGAAGAAATATTTTCATATTATGTATTTTATGACAGAGTATAAACTTTGCCAGGAGTTCGTACAGATTAACAGAGTGCAGAGTGTCAGACAATTTTCAGTAGAATCAAATTCATGAACCAACAAGTTTTTATTATTAAATTACATCCAGTAGGTAACATTATGGTGGTACATGCTTAAATAAAATAGTAATGTGGTCAAACTATGTATAACCTCGAATTGGTGTAGAAATAATGTGGGTTTTTTACAAGACCACTTTACTATTGAAGAGATCCTTCTTTCTGGAAGGACCGGTGTGGGAGGAGAAAACCATTTTTCAATTAGGATCTTGGCTGAGAGTCAATGATTTATTTTTTTGTCAAGTTCCTTCGAACAACAACTACAGTGAATGAAATAAAAGAGTTTTGACAATCCTCATATCATTACACTTGAGAGTCGCAATGTCTGTAACCTGTTGTAGATTAGATGCTTCTTTGTAAATTAATAGACAAAATATTTTCAGCATTAAAAAAAATATTTGTCTTGACCTCAGGGGTCATCGATATACTTGAGGCTTTTATACATTTTAAACCAAAGAGTGGAGTTCATTTTTTGAATGGAAAGAAATTACTCTCTACAACATAGTACATAAGTGCATTAGACAATCTGAAGGTAGGCATGTATTTCAGTTTTACTCTCACTAATGGTTCTTCCCCACGAAGGAAAATCTTGTCAAAAGAGAGTATCAGATGAGATGAGGATAATTGGGAGGAGTTTGTTCGTAAGGATGGTTCTTTTCTCTGCTGAGCACGTGTTGAGCGAGAGAAAAGCGAGAGTGGAAAACAAATTCTTTTTTTCTATGTACAAACACACACACACACAAATGATTCGCACTCTTGTTATTTACTGTGTATTAGTAGTAGTAGTGTAGTGCATGTATGTAATAGTAGGAGCTTTGTCTTTGGTCAACATTAGACTGTATAATATGAATCTCAATAATATTCGTGTAATTGTGTGTAATATTTTGAATCTTATTATGACAGGCCATTCGAAGAGCAGGGAACGTGCAAATATGGGGATAAATGTCAATTTGCCCATGGAGCCGCTGAAGTAAGTATTATATATTATATTTGAATATATATAAAATTCATGTAACAATGAAAAGAGGGCCTCTGGAACAAGATATTCTTTCGCCCAATGCTCATTAGGTGTACGATGAAATTGGGGGTGAAGGTTTTAACAGAGTGGCAAATTAAACATTGTAATAATAAAAAGGAACAATTAATCATCAAGCTCAAACATATCTCGTTTCTGAAGCCAGTGGGTGAGCCAGGTAGGCATGTTGTCTTTCCCTTTACCTCCTTTTAAAATATTTGTTCCTCCATCGACAATTACCCTGGCCCTAAAGTCCAGGATAATGACAATGTACATGAAAAGTATAGACGGTACACTCACTGTATTTTCCTGCCTTTTTCATTCCATTTCGATATTGCCTTATTCTGTCCCAGAATTTTAAATCGGAGATACCAAAGTAGCGATTTTTCTTGAAGATTGGTCGACCAGTCTTCATATTTACCCACATATAAAGGATGTGAGTGTCTTCACAAGTAAAGGTATCTTGAATGTCAAAGGTATATCCACTGTATGATATTTTAGACACATTAGCTAAGACTCTAGTACAAACTGGGCACTTTTCCCGTCCACATTTTTTGACTTTGAGGGTTGGACTGAACTCTAGAACAATTTCATCTTTACTTTTCTCATACTCCTCTTTGTTTGTGATAGGGGTGGGTTTCAATTTAGATGGTGGTCCTCTGTTCTCATTATGCTCAGTTGAACTCAAGTGACTAATCCATTCCGATTCATTGCTAGTCTCAAAGTCACATGTCTTGCAATTAAGTGAGTCCCAACTATCATGTCTTTTGAGATGTGCGTAGAGAGAATTTGGAGAGAGACTGCGGTCACAAATTGGACAGGTGATTCTGTCCATAGTTAAGTGGTTTGTTTGGATGTGTCTATTCAAACCAGCTATAAACAAAATAGTCAAAGTGGTTAGTTCAAAGAAAATGAATGAGTCATTTCGAATTGAATTATTTTTCCATGTTTGAGTAGCAAAACTTACTTTCCTGCCGAGTTTTGAATTCACACTCATAGCACTCATAAGATTTGTTCTCCGAATGTACCAACTCATGTTGTTTCGTATGAGACTGCCGACTGAAACTCCAATTACAACCCTCCTCCCAATTAGTGCATTTAAATGCACGTGGTGACTCCCGATCCTTTGAGCTGACTTTTCCTTCATTTCCATCCTTCTTATGAAGTTTTAAAGTGTCTATAAAACGATTACACATATACATGATCTGTGTGTGTGTGTTTGATGGAGAGTATAGAAAGGAGAGACTCAAGTGCGATTTTAAATTTCTGTGGACATTCATCACACTCGTATTGTTTTTCTTCTGAATGAGTTTGCATGTGTATTTTCATTCGCGATGGAAATTCAGTCGAGTAGTCACATTGTCCAGAATTTAAATGAATACATTTTATCCGGAGAACCACTTTCCTATCCGAACTCGTTACAGGCTTCCCTTTCTGTTCGTAAACATGAGGTTTTGTTTTTTGACGACTTTTGACTATGGACGAAGAGGAAGATGATGTACTTGTGGATGGAATTGGTGGAGAGAGAATAGGGTTGACTAAACCAAAACTAGAACCTTTCTTGGGAGACTGTATTGAAAAAAGTTCACACTTAACGAAACTCATTCTACACCATAGAATACATACCTTACACATATACTTATACATATACTTATACCGGGAAAATGAGATGTATTTCACACTTACGACATTCAATTTTCCTCCCCACAGAGAGACTAAAGTGACTTGTTTCTTTTCACTCTTGACCTTTTTACTCTTATTCTCCTACATATATAGTTCAATACATGAATAAACGTGTAATACTGGTGAGAAAATGAGATTCGGTATACCCCATTAGGTGAAAATTGTGTACTTACTCACCTCGTTTTCTCTTGGATATGACCTCTTCAAACCAATATCGGGCGATAGTGACCGATCCCGGCTGTCACTTCCCTCCTCACACTCCATTCTTAACTAATTAGCAATATGTAGAAATGTGGTTTTTTAACTAAAATTGATAATACAGTGGAGAAAATGAAAAGCGAAAGTCACACAAGTTTGAGTGTGGGGGGGGGGGGGTGCAATTCGTTTTACTTTCAAGGATTTCTAAGCAGATAGCTGTATCTATATAATAATTTGGAATACGATTTTTTGTAATGGTACAGAAACTTTCCCCAATGGATGTAAAAATATGAAATTTGGAACATATTGTAGAGTGAGAAGAAAGGAAGAGACTAGGGGGGTTCACAATCCTCAACTCCGAATTTTAATCCCCGAAAATAAGGATTTTCGGTTTTTTCCGCTTTAGTCCAATGGCAACTACTGGGACTCGCAACCTAGAGATCGCAGGTTCGAGACCGGCCCATGGAGAACATTTTTTTCACTATTTTTCTCTGTCCGTTTATTTTTTGTGACAAAGACCCTTCCAAAAAGAAGCGAGGAACAAGTCACATAAATCTACTTTACATTATAAATACAAATTGACAGAAGTGGCGTCAATAGCAGAAATTTTTTTTATTTTGTCGAGAAATTGTGGTTGACTTTTAACCAATAGGCAATTTACTAAAATCCTTTTTACTGACTAAGTACCAATGTTGGAGTTTTGTTATTTTAAGTTAGGTTTTGTAGGATGTGAAAATACTGGAGGCTGACACCAGTTTTCGTCGGCCATGCCTTGCTAACAAAACGGCCATGCCTTCATTCGAATAAAAAAAATAAAATGTTAAATACTTTCCCTGACCTGTGACAAATACCTATCATTTGACATCAATTTTGTCAATTTATTTTTATAGACGTAAAGTAGATTTGTTCCTGATGATTCCAAATTTGCTGGGGAAAGATGTTGTACAAACTAATAAACTTGCTTAAACCCCTCCAAATTATTATATAGACAAAATGTACATCCATTATAAAATTGATTCACAGTCTGCGTAGCAGGCTGCAAATGCTCTAGTTAACATAATATTATTTCATTTCTGAAATTTTATTTATTATTATTATTTATTTATTGTTTATTAACTCCTTTATTTCAATTATCATTTGCATTTACATTTACAGTATTAATATTTCACCTTTGATATTTGTATTTCCTCTAGATGCGTCGGATGACTCGACACCCCAAGTACAAGACAGAACAGTGTAAAACTTTTCATACTTTGGGTTTATGTCCTTATGGTCATCGGTGTCACTTTATTCACAACGAGTGTCACAACGAGAATATCGTGGTACGTCTTCTCTCTTTTTCTCAAATCCCTCTCCTATGTATCCTAATATTTTGTGTGTGATTTTTACATTATAATTATTACTATTGCTTCATCTCAACCTCTTCAGTATGTACATCATCATCAAAATTACATCTTTTACATTCTGTTAATTCATTGTCATTCAATTCCAGTCTCGTCTTGATTTCAACATTTTGAACGTAATACTTGATACGTATATTGAAACTTGCTCCCTGTCTTACAATTCGTTTTTTTTCTCTCCTCTTTCTACTTCAACATTCATACGCAACACACACTTGTTACTTCCACCCTCCTCTTCTCCCCTTCTTCCCTTTTTCATTTACGTATTCATTCTTTCTAGAGTACATATTTTTTCAACCAAATTTGTGTTCTTGGAACCCATTCCTAAATATTCTTGTGGTTTAAATGTCGTTTGGGGTTTTTCATGTTTTCAAGAATTTTGTCCAAGAAGTTTTAGAAAGAGAGTCAATTGTTCAAATTTTTATTAGACAATTGTTGGTGGTATGATAGAGGGAGAGAATTTTGAGGACCAAAAAGTAAAAAACAGCTTTATGTACAAAAATAGAGTTTGTGTTTGTGTGGAGAAAGAAATAATGGTCATAGATACAAAGACTCTTCTTATGAAAAAAAGATATAATATGGGTTGGAGAGTCTGGTGTATGGCGTGGTTTCTTATAGGAGGATTGTAGTTGGTGTTATAATAAAATACGAATATTATAAAAGGAGAAGACCAAGCATAAGGGAAAGAGACAGAGAATTTACACACATAGACATGGTGCTCTCCTCCATGAATATGTGTAGAGGGAAAGAAAGAAAGAAAGAAAAAAACGTAGAGTCCATAAATGATAATGAAGTATAATCAGAATAAGAGGCAGAGAGTAAAGGATTATTACATTGATAAGAAAAAAAGGTTGTCAATATTTTTCCATTAGAAAAAGCAAAGGGCTTTTTGAGTGTGTTTTCCTATATATATACTTATAGACATGTAGGGTTGTGTGTATAGACATTCATTGGATAAAAACAGGCAACTGTGTTGTGTGTGTACAATATATATTAATATAATGTATATTAGAGCGGCGGTGGTGGTACGACTACTACTACTTCTGCTGTAACTTTTGGAGTTAATTTAATAATAACACTCGATCGGTCAAAACACAAGGGGTCATCTTTCCTGACATGACTCAAATGCAGGTGTTTATTTTAAAAAACCGATAGCATAAAGTTCAAGGTTTAGTGTCGCACATTGATAAGATAACTACCATAGCAGAACTTGAAACTCTGTTCTCTCTCTCACAGTGTGTGTGTGAGAGAGTCTCTCCTCCTATAGTCACACACCCGCAGTTAGTGTAGTGTAAGTAGATTATAAAGAATGAAATATTGTGTGTGTGCACTTACTATCTCTCTCCCTGTCTTTGTATACTTTCCTCAATTTTATAATACATATAATATTAGAGAGGTATACAGAGAGAGTTGAAGAAATTGTGTGTGTATGTTGAGGATGACAAACACATGAGAGACATATGTTCTTGTAAAATAGGGGCATGATTTCTATTTTCTATATATAAAATGTCTATGGACGTCATTATCCTATATCATCAGAGAGAGAGAGAGAGGGGGGATAATATTATACACTTGTAAGAGAGCATATTGAAGCGGATGCCGAAAGACTTGTATGTGTGTGAGGGAGAGAGTACAGTGCAAGATTTTAAGAGCAAGGAGATAGTGTAATGGGATGGCATAGAAATTATGATACATAATATATATATTGTTGTCAATGAGGAGTCAATGTGGTCAATGTACACTGTAAGAGAATGGAGACTGGCCACTTTGACTCTACTTCATCATTATGATGATGATTGTGGTGTACTGTGTATACATACTGGGTAGACACTGATATTGGGGAACAGATATTTTATACACTAGTGTAGTGTATAAGTACACACACAATTAAATCATATTTAACTGATAGGATGGTAACACCACACAGTCAGAGCTGTGTTCTTACCTACCTATGCCTTATGCTGAGTGCATTGTAATTAAGTAGTGACTGGAATAAGTGTTGTGTGGCAGGGCTAGCCAACCCAACTCAACACAAGCTATTTAGTAGCCATAGCTAGCTACTTGGAGCATACAGATTATAAAATTTTCAATGTACTTTTTAGTGAGTGCATTCAGTCACAAGAGCTATCTATTCATTTGAATGCGATAGAGTCTTGAACAGAGTTATTATTATTATATTGACTGACTGGGAATTTTAGTAAGAGACCACAGTACAGGATATCTTGTATTATATTACATTAATTACATTACAACCCTCGCTCTCTCTTTCTTTCCTTCTTCGTATTCCTGACTACTTAATGAAACGTTTGCCATTACATTTATCATTTTTGTGAGCGTAAACGTATCAACTCATATCCATCATTTATAACAAATAGGATAACAGTAAACCTAATATTATCATTTTAGAGTTGAGAAGAATCCTCCTCCTCCTCTAGTAGCTCTTCTTCTTCTACACTTTTCCTCCTCCTCTATGCCGTTAATTACTCTCTCTCTCTCTCCTCTCCTTTATACTAATGCCTACTATGGAAAATCATCTTCTTCATATTATGATGATACCTCATGAGGACCATCCCCTTCTCTTCTACTCTCTCTTGTGTTTGTAGCATGGAAAAGTTGCAGACTTTCATTCTACTACGTTCTTATTTTTGATATTTGGAAGAGTCTTTAAATTTTTCCCATTCATTCTGAGAAAAACATCATTCCTCTTCCCTCGATTGTACACAAAGATGTAGTAATGATGATGATGATGCTAATGATTATTACAAATTAAGTGGTAAATGATAATGTTTTTTTGATTCATGGATAAATGGTTGTGATGGTTATTTGGTTTGGTTTGATGGCAGGTGCCTTCTTCTCGAAATCGGAACAATATGATATTGACCTCGGGTGGGTCAACTTCATCCACAAATTCGCTATCCTCATCTCCCTCACCACCATTGTCCGCATCGCCGACGGGCTCGTTCGAAGAGCAAATGTTCGACCAACAACAAACTCATCAGCAACAATTCTCACCGCGACTGCCTATCTTCTCCTCATTTTTCCCGCAGCTCGAGTAAATTAATAGAACAACAAGAACATCAGGAACAATATCAGGAACAACAACAACATCAACAACTATATAACAACAACAGCTACATGATATTTTTTTTCTTCTTGACAAATGGATCATATTCCTAAAATATGTGAGAGTTGACCACACACGCTCTGTGTGTGTTTGTGTGGTTCTTTTTTTTTAATTATTTGATTCGTTCGTTATTTTTGGTAATGTTGGTGGGTGGGAGAAAAAAAATCCAGTTGAATCGTTCACGTTGATTATGTTTTCTGTTTGGACGCTACATAATGTTATTATTATATTATATTATTATTTTTAATGTTAATTAATATTTAGAGAAATGCGGCAGCTGCCGCTATTTTTTATTATTATTTTTTTCCCCTTGTATAAGAACTTTATTACGTATTCTATCTGTTGTACCTTTTACTATTGGTTTCTTACAATGGTAAATAGTTTAATACTATACTCTTTCCCCCCTTCCTTTCCCCCTCTTTGGTTGGTTTTTTTGTTTGTTTTTTTTACTTAAAAAAATTTATTCCATTTGTTCAGACCAGAGACAATCTGAACTCAAACTCTATTTTCTCAATTTCCAATTTTAACTTGAATTTTAACTTTTTATTTTTATTACACACTCTCTCCTTGTAAACTTCTTTTAATCGGCGGTATACTCTGTAGCCCTCAAGCTGTCTTTGTTTACGTACTCTTGCAGCTATTTATGTATGTAGTACTACTAATAGTAGAGAGAGAGAGAGAGTAGGAATGATGCCGCTGCAGCGGTTGATTATTATATTATATTATTATATATTTGATCATACAACATTATGATTCCAATTTTTTTTGATGAATTTTGAATTTTTAAGGAAGCAATGCTTTCATGATATATCTACTATAATTTTTAAATGACATAATTATTGTGAATTTTAAAAAAAGAGAGTGAGAGAGTGGGATATAGAGATAGAAAGAAAAATATTATGAATATTTTCTATTGCTTATAAAAAATCCTTCAATATATATGTTTTTTTTGGTTTCCTTCCACACGTTTGTTTGTTTAATTTAATCATCCCCAACCCCCACACACAAATATTACTCCATATTTATGTGTACTTGTATTCGCTGTATTTTTTTTTAAATGTATATTATAAATGGAGAATGAGTAGCATTTTTTTTGTCTTTAACAACTTAAAATATGTAGCTACATATATATTTAAAAAACTACTAACACGTATTTACAGACAAGACAAACAACGACAATGACGTCCATTAAGCAAATAAATCTATATATACATATAACTTGTATTACAATTAGCCGTACACTCTTCCAAACTTGTTTTGTATCCCTTTTAAAAAACCCTTCCCCTTTTCTTAATTTTATATAGAATGCAGAAATGGTTATTATATATTAGACTAAATATTATATATATGTATATGACGCCGTGCAAACATCTTAATATTATATATATATACAAATTCAATCTTACATTGTCTATAATTATTATCATTAATTCGATTTAAAAATACATATGAATGTATAGAGGTATGAACACATTTGAACTCGACGTTAATGTAGGAGTTGATGATATAATATTATATATATGCATATATATATTGGTAGAGTAGCAGAGAAGACAAAGAAGACGCAAATAGAAAGAGAGAAAAAAAATAATTTATTATTTGCCAGTGAATGTATTTTTATTCGATATATATATTTCCAGAGAATCACAAGTCGAGAGAATTTATATATATACATATATATTATTATAATATAATTATTTTAATGGTTATTATTAAAAATTTTCTGAGAAAAAACTAGAAAGTGAGATGAGTTTGCTCGAAAGTGAAGTTCATTGGAAGTGGGTTAAAAATGTGGGACATTAGAGTAGTGACTTTTACTTGCATTCACGTTCTGTTAGCTTCCTTGCCTCAGGCGGCTTCCTTCTCTATACATCTTTTCGTTTCTCTCTCTCTCTCATGTTTTGCATCCTGTTCTCACCACCACCCCCTCCCCCATACATATTTACGCTCACACACAATGGAGTTTGGAGGCAATGCAATTCAATCATAATAAAGGAGAGGAGTTTAACTCACTGACTGACTGACTGACTGCAACACACAATAAAGAAACAGATAGACTAGGAAGATATGTTCCTTTCTTCAACTAAACTATATATCTACTTAACCAGTCTTCTCTCCACTACCTAATATACTCTCTTATACGATGACGACACAATCTCTCGTACTTACTAACCTAACCCTTCCACTACTCTTCTCTCACTTTTATTCTCTCTCTCTCTCCTTCAAATTACAATATGTATGGGGATGTCGGGGCATAACTTGCTCCTTTTTCCACCACACCACTATACATCCTAAAACACTTTCCTTTAGCATTCAACTATCAACACGTTACCTATACGTACACCTCCATCCATGTGCTTCATCAGAAATGTACGATTGATCTCGGGGTATTTTGCGAATATCAATTTCTATCCATAAATTACGCCTTAAATACCTTTTTTTTGCAAATTTCAAAAAATAGGTTATATAATAAATTTAAGTTGGAATTTGGCACAACCAGTTGCATAGATATAACCCGGGTTAACAATAACAGACGTTCTTACGTAAATCCGGGGTATATGTAAGTAGTTGCAAAAAAATTGCATATTTGTTTTTTTGCAAAAATGACCATAAGAAGGGATCTATTGTTTTGGAATGATGATAAAAACTTATTTTTGACTACCCAAGTGTCAGAACAGAAAAAATGGATGAACGAATGCCAATTGAAGTGTTATTGTTAAGTTTGGAAGAGTGAGTGGAAAAGTTGGAGAGAGAAAAAAAATGTGAGGAGACATCACCATGCCCGACCTCCCCTAGGATAATAGATTCAGACTTTGTTGAGTTGCAAAAAAAGGACTTGCTTTTGCTTTGTCTGTGTGTGTACTACGAGTTTGTCTTTTTTAGTGGTCCTCTCATGAGCTATCTGTACATAATAATATCTTTTTTTTGCGAGATCCTTTCCAATCCTGCATGAGGTAAGCTAGTTGATGTATATAAATATATTATCGTTCAGACACATCTCTCTCACTCTCTGCCTCTCTGTATTTAAGAGAGATACAAGATTCGTGCGTGTATGTATGTATGACCCACCACACATTGTGATTCACAGACAAATACACTTGGATATATACATTTCTTGAGAGCGTCGTCATACAAGTATATACAGACACACGTACACAAAAAACAGTGGAGCGAGAAACATTACTAACTTTATACATATAAGTATATCTAGAGGAGGAAAAAGTCTCTTGAATTTTATGGCTTATTATGATGATTGTTCTCGTCTCTTTTATGCATTACGTACATCCTTCTTATTTAGTTGTTCTACCAGTAGTCACTCTCTGCTCTTGTTCTCAGCGTCTACGCGAAGACGACGTCGTCGTCGTCATCATCATCTTGGGGACTCTTACTTTACTTACTTACGCTACATGGACATGGCATGAATGTTGGACAAGTTGTGGGAGTAGTAGTTGAACAAAAAGAAGCGAAAGTTTTGCAAAGGGGAAAGTGAGGATTATATCTTGTGGTGGTGGTTGGTGTGTGTGTGCGTATTATAATATATCCTTTCTTCTAGAACTATCCTTTCATAAACAACTGTATGTACCATAACTCCATAGTATAATACCAAATTGTATACTCTATATTAGCCATCCACATTCACCATTAAATCGCCATTCATTAGCTTTCAGCAACAGAGAATCAACAGAAATTTCTGTGTGTATGGATATATATATATATATATATTGTACTTTAACGCTCCTCCTGCACTATATCATCCAATCATTGTAAAAAAAGCTACACAGGCAGACAATCGTACCACACTAACACACTCTGTATTTACGTACACACACTCCTTTATTGCCATCTCTCTCTTTCTCTCTCTCTATACATCCTGATAACGTTCAAGTTTGCACTTTTCATTTTTTTGCAAAGTACTTTTGAATCTTTAACTCATACCCCGATTGGGTACCAACCAACCATCATCACTCAGTCAGTGTGTGAGAGTAGACGGGCAAAAACTCTCTTACATACTCTATAATAATTCTCCTTTTGATTTTTTTTCATTCTTCGTATTTTATTATTAATATAGAGAGTCGTATGGGTCTTCACAATAACATATTCTCTTCCCTTTATTCTACTCACTACCCCGAGCACAATAATATGTAACTCTCTTTATAGTACTGTTCAACAGTATTAGAAATCTTACTTGGTACACACATAGTACTTACTGCTTTTTCAACCAGAGCACAGGAGTATTGTGGGGTGTGTGTGTGTACTATGAGGAAAAGGCAGAATTGGACTGGTATATTGAGTTCTCTCTCTCTCTCCCCTTGTTATAGCCATTATATGCATGTACAATGCTTTGCAAAAAATCTCTCTTCATTCTTTGAATGAAGTTGATGATCATGACTTGATCTTCTACGCCTATGTGTGCGTGTACTCCACAATAAGACAAAGACGGCGTAGAATAGCAACAGAACACACACACTCACTCACTGAGCGAGGGAATGATCAAGTAGCTGAAACTATGGCATGGTATAATGCTTTAGATGATATTCGTAGCTTTTGGTACTAGTGTCTTTTTGTGAAAGTGATTTTTAAAGGTTGCAACGAACAGACACAGGCAAGGTTAATCCCAAGGTGACTTCCTTTAATTCAGCCAACTCGATTTTTATACAACAACATCATCATATCAGCTTCAGCATCAGCAACAGAATCAACATACTTACTAACATAGCATCATCATCCCCATGTTACACTCTTCTCCTACACTCTATACACATACATCCTTAATAATATTATTTTGTGTAGTAAGTCAGTCAGTCAGTCAGCCTCATATTATACCTTTTATGTACTCGTCTCTCTCTCTATAGTATATATATCATACACATGCACATCCTCTCTTTAATAATAATTTTTTTTGAAACATGTTTCCTCTATACATTATGTACATAATATTTCTGTATACATTCCATGCTTTTTCCACCTCCGTACTTTAATTTTTACGTATTTTTCTATAAGACATGCATTTTTTTAAAAACTCCACTCACATCAAATCCATGAACACTTTTCGAGTTAACCAAAAACTCTTCCGTCCACTGAATTCGTCTTTTTAGTGTATGGGTGTGTGTGAGGAGAAGGGGAGGTGGAGGGGTAGATGTGTAACATATTATTACTATAAGACTTTGTTATATTTTCTAGTACTCTGTAGTCTTATGTCTACAGAGTTTACAACTTGGAGCTCTTTTTCTGTTCAAAATTTAACTTTGTTTAGAACTTACAATAATACTTTCTGTTTATGATTAAAGATATTTTATAAAAACGAACAGGGTTTCATAACATCTTTCATATATTTATGAGGATGAGCTTGGAACCATGAGCAGCTACTCCATTTCCCACATTTATATCATACAGAAAATGATTTTTTCCTGTAAAAAATAGATTGGATTTTTAATTTTACATTTCAAGTTTACACAATCGTTTTAAGTACTTACTTATTCTTCTCGCATAATTCGAGAAATAACTACACTCAGTAGTCAAATTTTGAAAAAAACAGAAAAAAGGAGTTAGCTTAGCATCTTTGGCAATAACCTCTTCATATATATATATCATTACCATATCGTAATCATAGTTATAATAATGATAATTCAACAACAATTATTTAGTATTAGCTCACAATTATGTGTATATCAAGTTTCTCCATGATTCACTCATATATTGTATATATATTTCATTTTATTTGATAGTTTATATAAGGGTCCATGCACATATTAGGTCATCAAAAAAGGATCACAGATTATTTTCGAACAGTAACTGATCTGTGAAAATAGGAATAGGGAGGCCCTGTTGACCAACTGGTCTTGACGAGAAGAGAGAAATGGGTGGAAGTTGTGCAGAAATCTGCCATTTTTTGTTGACTTAATATTTGAATGATTCCTAGATTATATATATATATATTTATAGAATGTCGTGTATTCATTCATAACACATAATATATATCTACATGCATATATAATTATAGAGGGAAGTATGGATGAATAGAAAATCATGATTACTTAACTTTTGAGGAAAAAACTTAAATCCAGTTAACATTCAGGATTAAGACTTCAATTTTGTATATATATGTAGACTGCGTACATAGTCTAGAACAGTTGTTGTTGTGAACGCTTTAATTGACTCAATTAATTTAGATTTTTTAAGAAGTAGAGATGAAATTTTTAAGGAGGAAAAAATCATCATTGTCTAATTCGACGAGTTGCTTTACGAAATTTACGTTGATCCCTGGTGGGTGTCCCTGCCGCTGCTGCTGGACTGAAAGGATACAATAAAATGAATATATATTTATCAAACCGCAAAACGTATGGATTACGACGACAGCAGTAACGATAGAATATAAAATTTAACTATAATTGCTATGATCATGACAAATAATTTTGACACTTATAGGTAGAACATGAACATTACTAACAGGGTCTCGTCAACAAGAATAAAAAAAAAGAATACTAAAATCGAGGAAAATCATGTAATTCATGCTTATGGGATAGACCTTTAGTTAGTACTACTACTACCACTATTACATGGTATGACTTTAAAGCGCGCTAGAGATATTTACTCGCTCTCTGCATTGCCTTCTGTACTAGGTTTTGGCTAGTACTTCATTTCACTTTGACTTTTACACACAGACACACATTTTCCATTCTCCAATCATTACTACATTATATACTGACAATCATATAATTGTACATGCGAAAAATAATACTAAAAACTATTCCACTCGCCCGTGTGTTCCATACTTCACATGCTGTCACATACATGCATGATAGAAATCATACAACTTTTCCAATAAGCCTCATCCATAATTCATCAGCTTTTCTCATATATGCATGCTACTCCTGCATCTAATTACACATTACATCCGTGTGTTGTTACGACGCAACAGACTTAAGAAGGAAGAAAAAGAAGCAGAACAACTAGCAAGAACTAGCCTCTAGCCCATCCAAAGGCTCAAACATCAAACACACACATACGAGAGAGCGAGAAACATGACAGAGAAACATAGCAGATGAAAAAAACAAAATTGTACTACTAAATTTTTCTTATCATCATCATCAACCTCATGCAGTATAATACAGATAATGTAATAATTATTACAATACAGGGGGGAGGAGTATTAAACAACGCTTACGCATTGAAGACAAACGACCCAGGGGCGGGTGCTCCGGCAGCTCCAGGAGACATGAAATTAATATTTGGTGTCAAGTTAAATGGAGAAGTGACTGCTGCTGTGGCGGCTGGAGGTGGAGCAATTGACGATGAACCAAATACCGAAGGTATACTAAGGTAAAGATCATCAAAAATAGAAAAAAAATGTTAATCTTCAAATTCATTCTGGGTGGAAAGAATTGTGTTTGTGTGTGCGGGGAGGCGATTTGAATTTTGTATGAAAATAACTCTGTCTAGTACATTATTATTATTGTACAAATACATGTATAAATACACAAATCATCATTTTTGGCTGTCGCGGAATAATCCCATCTACATGTTAGCATACATGTTCACGTAATTTTCGTCTTCTCAACGTCATTATTTTGTTGTATTTCAGTCAGACAATAATTACGCAACTATGTTTCATCTGGTACTAGCTTACGAGTTTACACGTATATGTCCATCATCATGCAATTCATTAATAATAATACAACTTGGTTGCTTTTGGGTTTCCCCTCGTAAAATACACGAACAATACACATCTTAGCAATGCCAAGCTATACCAAGCTAGTTATTCTATCAAACAGAGAGCACAACAAAAAATACAGGAAAAAAACGAAAACAATTTTTGTGACTATACTCACGTTCAGCCTACCACTAAATGCGCGCTTACATCCATACACGTCCACAGCGTGGACTCTACACAAAGTTAGTATAGACCTGCAAGCTTATGCACAATACATAATATTTAGATGGACAGGGAATGGTTAAGGAAAATCGTACAACCTTCTCTCTCCAACTACAATTACACACTTGGTACACACACATACACAAACTTTTTAGAAAAGAAATAATAAAAAAAGGAAAAGAAATAGAAGCATGCGGAATACAATAGAGTACATAATATAAAGGAAAGGAGGAAAATTAGGTAAAAAAGCGTAAGCTTCAACAACAACACTTATGTATCCTGCAAGCGTCAATCCAACTAAACAAACTATGGTAAATAAATGAAATAAATACACGAGTGCATAGTATACTTGAGTATACTATAACAACAATCTAGATGTTAGAATAAAAGTACGATACAATCATAAGTTTAAGGGTAAGGTTGAAGTTGCAAGTTGAAATGGCAATTGTTGAAAGTGTAGCTAATAACTTTTTTTCCAACCACACCAACACTTTCAACCATCACACACACACACTGCAGAGCGCAAGTATACATGAAATTTCCCCCATGTTTTTGCTGATACTACCTTTTGCATACGAGCTACCATTTATAACCAGCAAAGGCTATTTGTGTGTTTGTGTGTGGGGAAAAGAATATGTCGACGTGAATGCGTGGGATAATCAAGATAATGATGATAATAATGATATTTTTTTCCAAAAAAACAACATAAACTATAGGCATAAAATGCTTACGTTGGTGCTCCTCCCGTTGACAATGACGAACCAAAAATAGAGGGCGTCGATGAAGAAGGAGCTGCTGCTTGTACTGGACCATTTTTCATGCCTCCAAATGTGAAAAATGTTTGTTTTAAACCATTATTATTTGTTATATTGTTATTTCCGGTCATGCTCATTGCATTATTTGCATTTGTTGTAGTTCCAGGGGCCGAATTAGGATTCAGGTTAGCTGGAGCTCCGAATTGGAACAAACCCGGAGGTGGGCCACCCCATGATGATGTAGTTGATGAAACTGCAGCAGCATTAGATGATGAAGACGTGGTTGATGGAATGGGGGCCACTGTGGACGTTGGTATAGTTGTGGTGGTGGATGGTTGTTGTTGTCCTTGAGCAGTCGTTCCAGAAGGAATTATTGATGATGTGCCGGGACTGGAAAATGTAAATTGAGAACCTTGTTTTAAAGCGTCCAGAAAACTACCACTCTTGATTTCCGAAGCTGAAGTTGCTTGGTTTCCTGGTGGAGTGGGTTCAGGTGTTTTCAATTTGAGTGCTGGCTCGGATGGGGGTGTGTACATGAAACCCAAAGATGATCCGGATCCTGAAGAAGTGGATGATGGGGTTTTTCGTCTTAATTCCTCTTCTGGGTATGAACTTGTGATTTGATTTTGACTCTGATTAGACAAGGAGCTTTCATCCATTTTCCCACCAAAAAAAGGCTCAAAATGAAATCTTTTCACTGAAGCTGGTTTAGATTTACTTGAGTCCACTACAGATGACTTGGATCTTGCACAGCCTACACAGTGAGTTGATGCTATTCTCGTCCTTGCTGGACAATTATCACACTGCCAAAATTCACTGTCCTCTTTTACCACCCCTGACAAATTTGCCGTCGTCTTTGTCGTCCCAAAAGCAAAGGAACCAAAGGGATTATTTGGTTGACTTTGACTAACGACAGCCGATTTGTCAATTGTTGGTGGAGTTGCAGCCTTTGCACTTAATGACACTTCTGGAGCCTTTGTGGGTAGTCCAAATGTTGTACTTGATTTGACTGCTGTGGCTGCTGTGGAGGATGGTTCCGCAGGTAAACCAAAGGTAATTGGACTGGGTGGAGGTTTCGTACTTGCCGGAGGATTACTACTACTATTATTATTACTAGTACCAAATGTAAAGGATGATTTCGGTGTCTCCGCCGTCGTCATCGTAGTTGTAGCTGTTTTGAGAGTAGTTGACATAGATTTTGCTGGGGAGGAAGGGGTGCCAAAAGTAAAGGAAGGAGTAACGGCGGCAGTGGATGACGGAGTGTCCGTTTTGTTGTTGTTACTGACACCAAATGTAAATGTACTTTTTGGAGTTGTCAACGAAGATGACGATGTATTTGTTGGAGCACCAAATGTGAAAGAGCTTGAGATAGTGGTAGTTGATGGTTTAGCAAGGCTTTTCTCATCATTCACAGTGGATGATGATGATGAGTTGAATCCAAATTGAAACGGTGAAGAAGAAGAAATGTTTGTGGATACTTTTGAAATTTGCGATGCATTTGGATTTTTCTCAGAACAGCAAACGCAGGAGGATGCATCAGGTTTATTCGAGACCATACATGTTGGACATTCCCAGTTTTTGGCAACGGAAGCCTTCTGAGGAACAACGGCAGGAGGAGGAAGTGCTTTACTATTTTTTTCACCACAGCAGACACAACTTGGATCCTCGGCTTTATTTGGTACCATACAAGTTGGACAATCCCATCCCGTGTTTTTTGGCATGGCAACTTTTAAAGGAATGATGGGTTCCGATACCTTTGTATTTTCTACTAAAGTATCCTTCTTAGTTGTAGAAGTAGACTGCGTGTCACCACCATTAATGTCAGCATTACATTTTCTACACAAAAGACTACAAAAATAAAGGGTGAAAAAAAAAGAAAGTCACATTAATATTTATGAGTATAAATACATGGATTTAATTCATTATTTCAAAATCTGAATGTGTGCAAATATATTGCTTAAAAAGATACAAACTGAGAGTGTACAAGTAAGCAAATAAATAACACACAACGATCTAAAAGTAAAGCTAAAATGTAGAGTAGGAGATATCTTTGGAATTTCCCGTATCAAGGTCCTACCAGTGGTGGTTGAATCAAGTATAAATTATAGAATGGTAATAATAATAGTCTAAATACATGAAAAGAAAATTAGTTCAAAATTCATTAACGTACCTCACTGGATTCGCTCCACTATTTTTCTGTTTGAAAGTATTATCAGCTAGTTTTTCAAAGAATTGATCTGAACCTAAGGATTTTTGTAGATTATCTGAACTCCAAGAGTTGCTAAAATGAAACTTTGACGGCTCATTAATTGAATTGGAAATTGATTGGTTAAGTTGTGGAGGAAGACTGGGTGGTCCATTTAAAGGAGTTCTTATCGGGGCAGAGTGAACACGGCTTGACAACTTCATCTTCCCTCCTCCTCCTTTTGGATTTGAATTCAATTCCTCTAAATGATCATAGGTAAACGTTGACATTCTAAGGAATAACAAATGAACATGTATTTAAAATATATTTGAAAATTCACAGAATTCCAGTATAATTAATATTTACACTTATGACATATCTATTTATTTACATTCGAACAGTTGAAAAACTTACGTTAAGTCAGTATTAGTTCCAAATTCGACCAATCGAGGTATATGAATATTCATTCCAGGATTATAGTAGATTTTTCCTTCTGGAGCGGGTACCAAAGGTGATTTCAAGATTGGAGGACCCTGAGTATCGCGTCTTATCGGAGTAACTATTGGTCTAAAATTTTCTGTAAAAGAAAAAATAAATTTGTTAGTATTTCACTACACCACACGCACATACACACACACTGTCATATCTTATTTACATAACAATAATGAGTTACTTACTTATTGAATCAAATGGAACTTTAGTTGAATTAACCACCGGGGTTGAAAAATTATTGAGTGTATCGATTATCCTCTGTGCAGTCGATGTCACGTTCACACTGGTCCCTTCCTAACAAATTAAAGAAAACAAAGTCAATGAACATGAACCATGTGTACTTACGCACGCAATAAAATTGTAGAAAAAAAACTAGAGCGACCATGAACATGTGGTGAGCAGATGTATTAATTTAGAAACAACGCTTGAGATGTGTATTAGCTAATTTTAAAATAATTTCAACTGACCGATCTTTTCCTCTTTGCTCGAACAATCAGTGGTCTAATCGAATACGGAGAGAATGAATTTCTTGATGATAACATTCCATTTCTAGGAGATTGGGAAGAATGTGATGGATCATCCATTCCGTAATATAGTTTGCTACTTGAGCCGACACTACTAGAATCCCGGGGTGGTGTAATGATGACATTTCGTAAACCTGCGGCTGAGGAAGAACAGCCAGACGATGTATCGTCATCTGATCCTGTAATATTTTGAAAAGAAATTAAGCCTCAAATTTATGCAACAACCTCTTTTTTTCTCTTCCCAACGAACAAGAATTTGAAAAGTATTAAATTATCAAAAGACCAGAATATAGAGTATGATTTGGACTTACGGAGATATCCATCACCAAGTTTGAGTCGTTTGTGCATTTTTGATGACAGAATGAATTAATTATCCGATTACTTTCGTCAATTTTTTTCCAGAATCAAATTTAGCCACGAGGCCTTATAAATGTCGGAACAGGGAGATTTGAACTGGTCGCTCCTTTTAGGTTCATGTGACATGCGGATAGTTTAATGAAGGACTTTAAAAAAATCCCTTCAATTATGTATGGGATGAAAAAGTAGAGGACAAAAAAAATAAGTTTTATTGTTTCACTCATCACTCGTACTCATCGTTTTCTTTTTACACATGCATGATAATTACAATATATAATATTTTGTGTACGATTGTTATAATATATGTACTTAATTACGATTTATCTGAACAATGTATACAAATTAACTAAAACAAGTGTTCGATATGAACCTACTACATATTATTAAATGTATAGAAGCAGATAGTTGAACAATGATACATTACTCATTTTATTATTATTAAATCCTTAATATTATAAATTCTTTCGAAGGCAAACGGAGAGAAATAGGTATTACAAAATTAGTAGTGTTCTTTTTAATTACTACTACTCTCATTTCATTTCAAATATATTATCCATATATATTATGGTTTGTATTATATATATATGTATATATTTATATTCACTGTTACTCACATGAGAACCTAAGTGCCTACACTTGTCAAATATTTTCAAATATACAACTAAATAAAAAGTCAAACCTCTCTCTCTACTGCTGATTAAACAGTTGTTGAATATCAACTCCACATGCTCTAGGGTCAAAAATATTTCCATCTTCCGTCATGAATAATATATTATTTTCTCTGGACAATTGATTCAAGTTCATGTAAGTTCCATCCTGAGAGAGAGAAAGAGAGGTTGAATTAGGACATAGTTGAGTTCTATTTTTCAAAAAAAACAAAGAATTTAAAAGTCGTATTAAGTTTAGTTTCACTTACAGCAGTGACAGCATTGGAGTCAGTATTGAGAATTTGTTGTGTCCCATCGTCAATTATATACTGTTGAGGTTCAACAGGAACACCGGTCTCCGTTACATATTGAGTCAAATGCTGGGAGGTTGATGCTAAATTGTTAGCCGCAGCAGTAGCAGCATTCATTTGCTATGATGTAAAAGAATTTTGAAATATTAAATAAATCATTGGACATTATCAGTATACATACTAATGTTAAAATTAGTTCAACCTGAGAATTCATCTTATTTACCTTAAATTGATGAGAAACGGGTGGCTGCCTTGAGGGTGCCTGTGAGGATACTTGTACTTGTTGTTGTGTTAAACTTTGCATTAATGCTTCATAATCCATATCCTTTTCAACGTAAAGAGTTTCTAAAGATTCTCCTGGGGGTACGTCTGCTTCCGTTCGAGCAATTTTCAGTTCATCAGAATCGTTTAAAGAAATGAACATGTACGCTACGGATCCGTCAGGATTCTGTACAGGAACTAAATGTACAATTTGTTCGATGACTTCTTTCCTTGCTACATGATTATCCTTTGTCTCTTCTTCTGGCTGCTCTTGTTCTACAGCAGGGGCTGACACAACGACTGGATCTTCCTGAACTGGGATTGAGTGCACAATGTCTTCATGATTTACATTTTTAGTCACCTCTTCCTCTTTTGGTTGCTCTTGTGCTACTGGAGCTACAACTACTGCTGGTTGTGGTGGTGGTAGTACGGACGATGTTGGTGGTTGTGGTGTTGTGTTATTGGTAATAGCAGTTGGAGAACTAGTACTATTAATCGTAGTAGACTGTTTTGACTGGAGTAGAGAATCAGAAATATTTTCAAAATCTCTTTCTGTACTTGGCTTTTTGACCTCTTCTTCTACTTCTTGTGGTTGAACTGCTGGGATTAATTCTTCATCTCCGTTAGTCTGGTCACCACCATGAGGAGGATTCTGTACAGGATCCAAATGTACAGTCTGTTCGATGACTTCTTTCTTTTCTAATTTTTCTACATGATTATCCTTTGTCTCTTCTTCTGGTTGTTCTTGTTCTACAGCAGGAGGGACTGACACAACAACAACTTTGTTCTCTTTAACTGGGATTGAGTGCACAATGTCTTCATGATTCACATTTTTAGTCACTTCCTCCTCCTCCCCCTTCACTTCTTTCTTTTCTACATGATTATCCCTGGTCACTCTTTCTTCTGGTGGTGGAGGCGGATGTGTTGTGTTCTTGATAGTAGTAGTTGTTGTTGTGATGGTTGTTGAACTTGTACTACTACTATTAGTAGTAGTAGACTGTTTTGACTGGAGGAGAGAATCAAAAATGTTTAGAAAATCTCTTCCTGTTCTTGGTTTTTTGACCTCTTCTCTGGGTTGAACTGCCGGGGCTAATTCTTCATCTCCATCAGTCCAGTCACCAAGAATCTCTTCTTTAGCTACAGTAGGTGGTGGTAATTTTCTTTTTCGTGGTGTACTTTTAGGTGTCGTAAACACTGGACATCGTCGAGTTGGGGTTTTAACTGTCTTTACAGGAGTACTAGTCGGAGTAGTAGTACTAGAGGTGTGTGACTTGGCATGAATAGCAATTACATTTAATCTGTCCGAAGTGAATTGACATCTGTCACAGGTATACTTTTTACTCTCTACTGTTGAAATCTGAGGAGTAGCCTTTTTAGGTCTACCTCTGGGTGAGGCTGCAAAAATAACAACAACAAGGAAACACATTCATAATGTATCAAAATAGTTTGGCTTTCAAAGACATTTACAAAGTGGTCCGAATTAAAAATGTAGTCAAGAAATATCTTACCCATTTTTTTAAAATTAAACTTAATTGAACCAGGTGTAGCCATAGGTTGTTGTTGTGCGAGAACCCGAGAACGAAACGACATAACCTGGAGATGAAAACAGAGATCTCACTTATTTGCTCCTTTAAAACTCTTTCAGATTGTGTCGCGTGGACAGGCTCGCAAACTATAGTCGGCCCATGAATTTCCGTTCATTTTTTCTGTAGAAACTACTAATGGGGAAATTATAGCGTCAATTGGGATTTTTTTCTTATGTATTTTCAACTTTTTACAAATGTTTTCCAAATTTCTGAAATGGCTTTGTTTCAAATTCATGCAATTCAATCAATAACCAATAAGCTTCCGGTATTTTGATTTGACCGCTCTCCCGTACTTAGAAATTTTTCATAATTTTGACACTTTGTCAAAAATAAAGATTATGGAGTCCAATCAAAAAAAATAAAAGACAGAATTTTGAATGAACAATCAAATGATTATCATTTGATATATCCAAAATCTGACATCCACTTTTGTCATTGGACTCGGATTTTTGTTTTTACAAAAATGCTCTAATTTTCATGATTTTTCAAATTTGTGTGAAATTTCGAAGAGTAAAGTTAAAAGAAAAATACCACGAAATTGGCCATCAACAGCGTACATAATAATGCATTTAGTTGAAAACTGAAGAAGGATTACTTTTCGTTGAATTAATTAAATTATTGATTTGCCCCAAAACTTAACCCACTTTCTTGAAACATATTTTTCAAAAAATTGACAGCATTAAAAACTCTTTGATGAAAAACATTAAATTTTGAATTTCTGACAGTTTACATGGTTAAAATTACAAAATATTTTGTGACATGGTCGCACCCAGTCGAGCGGGTCGTATGCTGGAAAAACCCTCCTCCCCTATCTTTTGAGCAGACTCAGTCAAAGACGAGAAAAAGACAAGGGTGGTGTTTAGGAGGAGGAAAATGGAAGAAAGGGGACCAGTGCGATCTCCTCCAACCTCGATGTCTTTCGCTGTCAAAAGGTCATTTTCAACCCCTTGTGACCCGAGAGATGAAGACGACGGCTGTAATATTCATTTATCCCAAAGACTGGCCAAAACTCCTCCACTAACTCCAAAACGGAGTGGTAAAATGTTGGCTCTAAAGATCCAACTTCTTGATGACTCTGTGACCATTATTCAAGCTCAGGTGAGTATTCTCTCTGTACTGTTTTGATTACCCTTGTTCAATTAATTAAAATTACACCTGTAATAATTTTGATCATGTACTATCATTTACTAATGATTCGTTGTGTTAATAGACAAAAGCTCTGGGCAAAGTTGTCTTTGACCAAGTATGTAAGCAGCTTAATATTCTGGAAGCTGACTATTTTGGGCTTGAGTATCAAGTAAGTGTCGACAGATCACAAGAGATTAGATTATGATTATTTCATGTGAATCACCCTTGCAAAATAAGTCAGCGTGTCATTTATCCTTAAGTACTTAAATATTATGATTTGACAATAATAATAATTAATCCATTTTTTTGTACTTAGGATTCATGTGGCACAAAATATTGGTTAGACTTAGAAAAGAGATTATCCAGACAAGTGGGACTATCCCTGGGTGACCCCATCTTAAAGTTCAGCGTCAAATTTTATACGCCAGACCCTTCGGTAAGATATTTTTAATTTATTAATATTTTTGAACAGGAGGGTCATGTTGTGAAGATATTTACTTTCATCCATCATTATGCCATCCACATTTACATGACATCTCTCAATGTAATTAATTATAATTTCTTTCCAATATTTTAGCAATTAGAAGAAGAATTTACTCGTTATCTTTTCTCACTACAAATAAAAAGAGATTTAGCTACAGGAACTCTTCAATGTAATGACAACACTGCAAGCCTAATGGCATCTTTTATTGTCCAAGGTATTTTACTTATGAACCAATATAAAAAATTATTATTGTGGTACACATATGTAAGTACGTAGTATTTTAATGTCAACATTTATTAATTTTTCCAGCTGAGTGTGGTGATTTCAATGAAGATGACTATCCTGGTCAGTTTTAAACCACGAGTTTTTAGCATAATAATATAATTTGAAGTATATTCACTTACAAATTTGATAAAGAGAGAATGTGCAGCGTTCGTACTAAATTTATACTTGCAGATGCATCCTACTTGTCAACATTTAAATTTGTGCCACACCAAGGTGAGTACTTACACACACCAGTATTAGTATTTTTTGTTGTTAGTATTTTCACTATATTGCATTGATCATACTTGCTTAAAATTTACTGATTTATAATCTTTTCAGATTTAGAAATGGAGAAACGAATTCGAGAGAATCATCGAAAACGTGAGTACAATTTTAATTGACTGTTATAAACGCTATTTTTTAAGGTCTTCAAAGTTTTCATCTCTTTGTAAAGATTGTGGACAAAGTCCTGCTGAAGCTGACTTGCATTTGCTCGAAACTGCTAGGAGAACTGAATTATATGGCAGTAAGTAAAATTTCCTATGATATTTAATTTTCAACTAAAAATAAAATATACTATATTTTAACGGTATAAATAAAAGGTATTTTGTTAATTACAAATTTTACCATTTCATTTTTTAGTCAAAATGCATCCTGCAAAGGTATGTAATCAAATTTCATACCGTGGCTTAGTTTTTTTTGAACATTTTCCTTGCGTATTAAATATTTAAATGACATGTTATTGTTATATTATCTTGTTTTTGTTCCTTGTATGATATAGGATGAAGAAGGTGTACCCTTGAATCTCTCAGTATGCCATTTGGGTGTTATTGTTTTTCAAAATTTTACTGGTAATTTGATTTTTTAATAAAAGAGAATGAAATCAAAAGTCAATATTATTCTAGTGTCAGGATAGATGTTGATTTTCGGTCAAATTATTAGATACAACTCTCTTTTTTTTATATATACTTTACTTTAGTTAAAATAAATACCTTTTCATGGGCCAAAATCCGTAAGTTGAGCTTCAAGAGAAAACGATTCATACTCAAACTTCATCCGGAAGGTTATGTAAGTATCTTTTAAAAAGACAATAGTATTCCCCTCTTCCTTTCCTTCAAGTGATATCTTTGCATCATACATTTGACGAGTACATTTGTGTTACTTTTGTTAATTATTTTTCGCTCTCTCGTCTTGTGGTGATTGTGATATTTTGTGCTGCTTCTATCAAAATGTTCTCTTTGCTATATCATATGTCTGTCTCTATTGCGTATGAACGTAGAATACGGAGGTGATACTTTATGCAAACATATTATATATTATCAAAATCTTTATTGAGATTGTGTTTGGATGATGCATTGAAAAGTCGTATAATGTAATATACCCAAACCTTGTTTTATTTACAAATGTTTAAACCAATAATTTTTATGTCTAAAATCATTTAGGGTTACTATAAGGAAACGGTGGAATTTCTCTTTGAAACACGGAATGAATGCAAATCATTCTGGAAGAGATGTGTCGAGCATCATGCATTTTTTCGATGTGAGAAAGCTCCAAATTTAGGTAAGACACATATTGTACTTACTATTGTATCGCAATATGATTCATAAAAAGTAGTAATTAAATCAGACTACGAATGTAACATCAAATATATTATTAGGTTCAACTACTTGTCGCTCAAAGGGTCTTCTAACTTCTCGTGGATCAAGCTTTCGATACAGCGGTATAATAATTTTTTGGATTTTCATTCCGAGTAATTAAAGAAATTCTTTCATCCCCATTTATGATATAATTTTTTTAATCTTGTCTGTTTCAGGTCGAACACAAAAACAAATGGTAAGTGAATTTTGAAACATCTATGCTTGTAACTTCTATTTAAATAATTATTGTATTCTGCAAGCACATAAGTACGGACAGACATTGAAGCAATGTGATACTTGTTTCAAGTTGAATGAATCTTAATATGACAAATTCATTTCACACACACCTAGGTTGCTTTTGTTCGTGAGAATTTTGTTAAACGAGGTGCTCCTCCTGCTCCTACTATGGGCGGATCTTCTGCATTTCAAAGGTTTCAAGTTTTTGCATTATAATTGCATTTTTGTGTTACGTGTAAAACCCCTCACTCTCACTCCTTTTTTATATTTATTTTTGTCTTATAAGATGTAGACAACATTTGTAAGGTCGACACAGTAAAGTGTGGACGGGAGGTAAGTGTGGACAACTGAGTTTTGACGGTGCTATTGATGATTTTTCGATCGGATTTTTTTTGGAGGCTATCAGGCATAATCTCATCATCATTCTGTAAACTTGTAGATTTGCTCAGATGTCTTTATTAACTTGTAATTACATTTGAATGTCGAGTTGTCGAAAAATCCTTTGTCATATATTCCACTATCTTATACATAGCTGTCTTTTCCACTAAATTAACACT
>WJFB01001262.1:0-12753 GCA_009870185.1 Pygmarrhopalites habei
TTTCCAATTGTTTGAACAAGGGGAAACGAAAGTATCAATTCCCTCCGATTCACTGATTTCCTCGACTTTTGCCAATACAACGGGCCCTCTGCGTGTGTGTGTGCGTGTGTGCCCGTGTGATAATCACCAACGAGTCTTAATGTGTGTGTACCTGCTCAACAGCCAATTAAGTGAGGGGAAAGAGATACCGAGAATAACATACATCGTCCCTGTCTGTTTACTTACAGACGGGAGGGGAGGAGGAGGATAAAAGGGTTCCTCATATTAATTTCATCCCCTCTCACAGGCCACACTGAGGGGTAACGCCTTATCCCAATTCGCCCTAAATTCCATGTAAATTTCCATCCTCCCCTTGCAACTCGCCCAATTGTCAATAAAGACGTCCTAGCTCCAACCTTCATAATTTTTCAAAACCTTTTTTTAAACAGGAAACATACACTCAGCCAGTTTCCGTTCCTTTTTTGTGTAGATCCAAGTTTTCCTCTAGTCTCCTCCATAACTAATCCGAATGGAATCACAATTAAGTCCACTCTATGTTGATTTCAAGTCTCCTTTTGTACATGTAGTCCTCCTGTCCCTGGTTGACATGTCAGACGAGAGAAACAATCATCTGGATGACCTGGACTCGGGGGGAGAGAGAGAAGAAATAAAACATTTCCTCTCTTCCTTTGGTTTGTTATTGCATGAGACTGATTGCTGCTGCTGCGTGTGTTGACATATGACGAGCAGAGACTTTCATTTGTGTTTCATATTGGAGACAATTTATTGGCATGACATTCGGTACACACTCACTAACCTCCCCCCGTGGTCTTACTCCAGCCAATCCACACCCTCATGTGTGCCTTTAATCAACATCTCGAATGAAAATCTTGTCATACTTGACAAACAGACAATAATTAAGCTCAGGCTCGTCTTCAGTCAACCCCAAATCAAGTTTCAATACGAAATTGAACAGGAGCACAGCATGACAAATCACCCATGAATGTCAAATCCCACTCTCACATGAAAAAACTGAAGGATTAAAAAGGACACGTCTGATTGAAAACTCCATTCGGGGGTGATCATTAGTCAAGTTCATGGATAATCTCCTCCTTCTGTATACACATTACACAGCAGTGACAACAAAGGTCATCAAAGTCTAACCAAATAATGTGCGTTTGGTTTGGCAGTCGAGAAGTTGTACACATGACTAGATAGAGAGGATCAAATATTTGACATTGTCTACATGACACTAGTCATCGGTGGAGGGATTAACCAAGGAGAGTCCCTTTTTCCAAAGTTCCAGAGTCCACCTCATCAACCCTTCGTCTGGAATAATCATAACAATTTGTTTGATCCCCAAGTTATTTATTTTTTCACTTGGCCTGGTCAAAATTTCTCGAGTGAAAGCACCGCATGAGGATATGAAGAGAGAAAGACCTTCAACTTGGAAGTGAACTTGCCACGTGAAGCTGGATACACATTTGAGTGGAAAATTTGTGAGATGATGGTTTAATGCACCAAATAGTCACACTGTTGTTGTCCTTTGACGGTGTGTGTGTGTGTGGTGCAATGGAGAGTCGCAATTAACCTGGGATGTCAAGTACATTGCTATTATTATGACAAAGCCCAATCAAGGCAAAAAATCCCCGGAGTAAAAGGTTTAAAAGGAGGTTGTGTGTGTGTGGATTGAAAGGAATTATTGTGAGTCGCCAGCAGGGAGGATTCCACATGAAAGACGTCAGAGCAGAGGAGGAAGGGAGGGGAACAAGCTCTATTCTACTTTTCTCCCTTTCGCTCTTTTGGGCTATTTTCATTTGCTCCAGAAGAGCGTCTCTCTCTCGACCGCAATCCCCTCACTAATTTCCTTGACAATATGGAAAGAAAAGGACAGCTCTGGACTTGAGAGCCCAAATGAGATTCACCTGGTCACCTTCCCCTCCGTGCATTGGAGACTGGGGTACGAGTCCAGAGTCCACAATAATGATGACATCAAAAGAAAATATCAATTCTAGGGAGCCCTAGATTGAAGACATTATTCAACTCCTACGCTCCCCACCCTTAGCCTACTGACCTGAAGGCTGGACCCCCTTCCACCATTTGAAAATCCCCAATAAAAATTTATCAGGGGGGGAGGGGGAGAGTGTGAGGATTAAAGTTGTTCAAAAGAATTTTATCCGCGTCCAATTACAGCCTCTCTTAGATTTGTAGGAGGAGGACAAGGGGACACATAGTAGGGAAAAGTGGTATAACTGAAAAAACAAACTACTCAGTTCTCCTCGTACCAGGGGAGTGTATCCAAGGAAAAAACACTTTTGACATTTTGATCTTGTCAAAGGACACCCCTTCCCAGAGTGTACGTTACAAATGTACTCTGTCAACCAGTTTATCATCATCTTGAAAAGATGAAAGACTTTCCGGGATCTGTAAACTCTTTCAAATTCTGTAAATAAATACAAACAAGCCACCAAATAAACAGGAGGGTAGATGGGTGGGAGGGGGAAGGTCGGAGTGCGCGGCGGATTAAACAAATAAAAAAGACCAAATAGGAAAACTAAACTAAACTTTTTGAAAGTGAAACAGGAGCGAGTCACCCATGTGTAAAAACCCTGGGAGGGGGGGGGGGGGGGAATGAGATAAATGGGGGGGGGGAAGATGCAAGGAACAAGTTGCTCGAGATGAAAGATGAGCATCCTTCCCTGTCCCCCCCATTTATCTCATTTTCCACAGAAGGATCCCCTCCACTTTCCGAGTATTTAGACGGACTGGAGAGGGAAGGCACAAGAGAGAATAAATGTCCAAGGACTCCTCACTCGACTTTGACACCCAGGCATTCTCATTCCCATTTATAATTACACTCCTGTCCAAAAGGAGGGGGAGAGGAGCAATAAGTCCTTATATCAATGTCACTCCGAATAAAAACAGAGTCTAAATAAAAAAAGAACGACATTCTGCATCAAAAATTAAAATTCTCCACTCGTCCTTGTCATTTCGGGAGAGCCAAAGTGAATAATGTAAGAGTGTTTACTTTAGTGTAGGTTTTTTATGGTGGAGGATTCTCAGAAAAATGAATAAAGAATGACTATTTGCAAGAATGAGTGGAGAGGATGTTCCCGATCAAGTCATAACTGGGATAAAAAGGCAGGAATGCCCACGCATCTAATTCCACATTTTGTATCGAAATTGAGATCTTTAATATGAAGATGAGTGGAGGGGGAGTGAAGGACAATGTACCTGAGATTAGCCAACTCTCCTCACTTGCCATTCTCCTCTTCGTTGTCTGTCTCAAGGGCCCTTCGTACACACGCACGTACACACAAATGTATGAGTGAGAGTAATCGGGTTAATGGATTCCACTCGATTTGTTAGATTACGGATAAAATATAAATTCCCCTTCATCCCTCTTCCCCTCTCCGGTTTTTTTGACTTGCACCAACTTGTTTTTGTTTTTGAGAAACACCCCAGAAAACTCTAGCTTCTTTTGTCCTATTATTTTTGTCAAGTGCCTTTCAGTGTACTCTCCCCTCCCCCTCTCTATCAAGTGCCAATCCCATGTTCTCATTTTTCCATACAACCATTCGCCTACACTCTGTAGACGACACATCCAAGTTGTCCCTCTGCCCTTTGACCCACTCCTTATACATATAAATGGATGTAGGGAAGGAGTACAAGCTGGTCGTGTGTGTGGGTTATAGTAAGTCTTTGATGATGGTTGGGGATTTCTTGCACGTACTCGACCTCCCCGACCTAAGAGAAGAAGGAGTGGCGAGGACCGTTATGAGAGTTGACACAAATTGTCAACTTTGTACAAGCGGGGAAGATGGAGTGCTAATCATAGTTGTTGCTATGAAATTCAATAATCTATTTGTGGGACACACCATTGACTCGGACACACACACACACACAAGGCGAGGGTACTTTCTGAGAGAGGCTGGTGTTCCAATGACTTAGTTTCCCTATCCAGTCAAGCATTCCCTGATTGATTGAAAAAGTTTCGAGTCCTTTTGTTAATTTTCCTGGATGTACGCACGTAGATTTCAAAATATTTTCCACACACTCATCCCACCACCACACGAGCAGCCTATTTTCACATTCATTTGCATTTCCCTTTCTCTACCAAAAGGAGAGTATAATGTGCAAATCATAATCATGGAATGGAGTGAAACCTTCCAACAACTCAACTTTCTCCACTCTCCTTTGTTTCCTCCTTCGATTTATTATGTCTGGAAGACGATGGGGATGGTGAACACAAGTCAAGAGAAAAAATTACATAAATAACTCTATTTCCCCCATTTTTATCCCTGGATGGAGGGGGAGACACGACAACGACGCATTTTCCCCAATTTCCATCTAATTTTACTTTAAAAGAAAGTAATTTACGTGTGGTCGATTGTGATGATTGACTAAATTGACACAGATATTTTTTCTGAAAAGAAAGGAAAGTGGATGTTTACCTTAAGCCTGTGGCGCTGGGATGACTTTTCAGTTTCTCAATGTATCTGAGGGTGTCTCTAAGCCTGGCGTTCAACTGACTGAAATCATTTTCGTAGTCTGCTGAGTAGTCTGCAGCGGCTGCATGGAAAGCTTGACATTGTTTGGACAACCACATGGCGAGGATGACGATGGCCACCAAGCTGACACCACTCCCCGACCCAGAGCTCAATCTCCACATTTTCCTTCTCTTTTCTCTGGACAACCAAAAACAACTTGATCCTCACACTCCTCGTCAAAGTTGTGGGAAGGACTGTAGATCGAGATGATGTCAGTCGACTCACTGCCCGTCACTGACTGGAGGGACAGAGAGGGGAGAGGATGACAAGAGAGTGTGGACTAACTGACCCAAGGAACTGGAGAGCTGGGTCAATTTATAGAACAAGTCAAACTCGGACGAGATTTGACTGTCTCTGTGTCTGGTCAAATGACGTTCAAATGAGAGATGCGAGTGGAAGGGGGGACTTTGTGCAAAGAGCAGAGGTGAAAATTTTGGGTGAGTCTATGAAGACTTGAACGGGCAGACTGTGTAATTAATTATCCTTTTTCCCTCTTCGTCCCTCCTCAAGTCTCTGGGAAGTGGAATGACGTTGGTAATTTTCTTGACGAATTTTCCAAAGTTGTGTGGTACGATGAGACGGCTAAATGGTAATTAATTAGTGATTGGAGTTAATTTCTGAGGACAGAAAACACAGAAAAAGCGGAGAATGAGATGGAAATTAGTCGGGGGTCTGGGGAGGAAGTTGCAGCTGGAGGACGGACTGAGTGTGTGATGGCAATATACCCTAGTAATAATTTGCTGTATCCTTTCTGATGACACACGCAGACGGAGAGAACGACAGAAAAGGGGTGGAGAGAGAAAGATGCAGATGTTGAGACGGACGAGGGTGACGACGATCTGATGGTGGAGGCTGGAGCACAACTGGAGTCCCCACAATCTTCCACAAACTTTTTATAATTGACGGTGTGAGCCGGATGATGCTCCCTTTTCTCCCTTCCAGCTCGGGCCTGTGCAAATTTTTCAACGGGTCTTCAGACCACACACATCCTGGACAGCAACATGATTCACTCCACTCTCAATGTAGTATATCTCTCTCAACCGTGGCTAGTTGTGGGGAAATTGATGTTGGCCAATGACTGACTCCAATGATTTGATGACTATCTCTCTTAATTTTATCCAGGCTCAAGTTTCATCTCTCTTTCTGGCTTTTTCGATCATTGGGGGAGGGGGCACACGCACACACACTTCCTCTGACTCTTCTACCCCCGCATCCCTTCATTTCCTCTCCGTGGTTTCACAGCCTAATATTTGTCTTCCCCCACGCTCTCTTTCCCCTGTTCATATAGTGAGAGGAGGGACGAACCTGAAAATAAGACTGTTCCTGAAAAAACGTTTCCATGCATATCCTAGCCAAGTGACGACTACTTCTACTTGTGTCGTCATTGACTGAACCTACTGAATACACTGATACAGAGTATCCGGGTTGAATTAAAAAGGCAACTGGTGTGTGTGTGTCCAATGGAAATGAGACTACTTTCACTTTCCCACCAACATCTTCTATGCTGTATTGTCCCAGTGCAGAGTTTTATGCAAAAATTGTCGTCGTCCTCCTTAGAGAGGAGCCGCGTGTTGTTCCTCGAAGAGGAAGAACGATCCATTCCTCCTCTCCGGAATTGGGAATTCGTCATATGACTCTGACACAACTTTGGAGAAAGTATCTGCACTCGGTATTGAGTAGGAATAGTCGATAATGGAATATGATGGAGGAGTTACTTTGCAAGAATGAAATTCTTCCTTACAACAATATTTTCTCACTCCACACCCGCCTATCAGTTTACATAGAATGACATAGAACTGTCGAGTCATTATGTCACCAACTTTCTCCCCCCCCCCCCCTCCCCCCGTCAACTTGAACATCCTCCTCCACACCGACGCCAGTTCTCTTCCTTTCCTTTGTCCCTGTACAATCTACTTTACACTTTGACTATCGGATGTAATTCGATTCTCTGCTCTCTCCCTCTCCGTCTCCTTTGATGCACGGGAAGTAAAGCTAATTTTCAAATTCTACGTATTTTTTTCAAAATCATATCACCCGACTCTGTACAGCTATACAATTTGCTCAAAAAATTTGAATTCCAAATGACTGGAATGCTGTGGACTGTCGATTTGACTGGTGGGGAAGGAGGGGAGCTTTGATAAATGGAACATTTTGTTATTATCTGAAAGCGGAGGCGTTGCTGTTGTTCCAGGGATGTGAGTACCAGGTATTCTACTCCTCCCTTTTAAGACTTTTCCAAAATGGATTTCATCATTCAGATCAAAAACAATCCAATTGCCGAGGAGGCTCCGTAGTAAATAAGTTAAAAGACTTTTGCAGAATGTTCTTTGTGTAACTTCTCTCTCCACGGTAATCTCCTCCCCGTCTCTCCCTCCGTCGTGTCAACTTGAAAAGAAAAAATAAGGGACTTAAATAACATCGGGGTAGTGGAGTGAGTGTGTGTGTGTGTGTGGGAGTACCTTCATTATTTCATAAAAATTTGTGTCCGCTAATTCCACGTTAACTCTCTCTCTCTCTTCATGTGACTGTTACTGTAAAGTACATCATTACTCTTCATTTGAGCTGTAAAAGATTTAGAGACACAAAAGTTGTTCTATCACAATATTATTCATGCATACGACCCTCGTGTGCGAAAAAATGACTCTAATCGCAAGTACAAGGAATGCCCTCTTCCCTGTAGCGTCTCCTCAGAAATCGATCCAAGAGAAATTATACGACCTGGAATTAACCCGTGTTCCCCTCCTTTGTTCCTTTCAACTTTCAAGGGTAGGAAGGAGACAATGAGTCCCAGATTTTTAGTTTAAATTACAATTCTCACAAATCCCCTTCTTTTTGATCCTCATTATCCCCGGAACAAAGGCACAGATGAATTTTTGACTCTCTTGTCAAAATTTTGAAGGTAGAGAACGACCCAAATTGAGTTTGCACATTCCAGCTGTCTAAATATAGGTTCGGTGCGGGACTCCTCATAGTAGATTTCCTTTTCCCTGTAGTTTAGAGAGCCACTTTTGAAAAGTTGAGGAAAAGGAAAATCTGCAATTTAGTCCTTAATTGTCTCCCATTTATTGTAATACATCGCCAAGTGGGAATATTAATTGTGGCAATAAGTTGAGTCCATTACACGGAGAGACTAATTATTAATGATTAGACTCATTGTAAACTATGGAAAATTTTCACCTTACGGCAGAAAATCTTGTAGTCGCCACACAATTACTTACTTAAGATTATTAAGCAGGGAGGGGGAGGGGGTCCTTGAGCAAGTTTTTTGTGTGGAGGGAAAAAGTTTAGAGAGAAAAAGAAACTAAGTGGAAATGATTTCTCTCTCGTTTAGTTTTGTTGGTACAATGACTTCACAGCATTTCCCTGACACTCCCCCCCTTCTTTGTCGTGAGGGGCTTCTTCCCTGTGTGTACTTTAAACAAAACAAAGGAAGGCAAGGGGCCAAGGTGTCTGGTTGAGGGAAGGAGTGACAAGTGTGTGGTTAATTATCTCAACTTTGAACAAAAAGAGGAAAAACACATTTTTCATTTACCTAGTTATCACAACATTTGATTTCCTCCTCCTCAATTGGAAAAATGTCGCTCCGGTCTGACTTTGCATTCGTCAAGTCATAAAGTCATGAGGAGTGAGAGATATTTCTGAGCTAGGAAGAAGCAACCTTTGACAAAAAGTACGGAACAAAATATGTAGATCCATAATAATAATGTTATGTCGTGATAAAAGCACTCCAAGCATGAGTAACAACTGAACTGAGCAGCCAGGTCGATGGTTTAAAATTGCACTACTCTGTAGTTATTTGATAACGACTCCCTAATGACAGAATAACGACACTCTCCCCTACCTAATTCCAATGCAATGACCTAATTGTGATGCTAATACCCCATCTGTACCCCAAACTTAATTTAAAGATAGTTATTCATTGCTGGGAGTAGCAAGTGCTCTTGCATTTAATTTGACGACCGAGCTCAAGACAGGGAGGCCACGGCGTGACAAGTTTATCCAAGATCTGGGAAGAGGAAGTCATTTTTCATTTCCAGACTACTTGAACACCTACAAAGGAAAACAGTCGTCACTCACTTGTCCATCCATCAATTATTATTTTGTTGATCCACGAGGTGAATATTTGAATCAGTTTACTTTACACCTTTCACGCCTTCTAAGATCTTAGACTGGAGGGATTTCCATGTGATTTCCCCTTTGCCGTCGCCTGCACACTTCCCACAACTCTCACAAATCAAAATATTCTACAATCAAAATACTCACAGACATATGCAATGCAATATTGATATTGCATTGTGCAGTGCTGTGATTCTACTTATCTAATCTCGTCTGGGAGCATTGTGTCAATTTCTACACTAAGCACTAAAGTCACCCCGTGTAGAACGGCGGAGTTTGCAATCCCTATTTTGATTACTATGGTTAAATAAGTTAAACCAGGAAATTTTGAGTGCGTAATAATTCAGTACAACAACAACATTCGTTTCTTTTATTTTGGACGACTACGAGAGAGAAAATTTTAGCTTCTGATGACCTGCTGCTGCTTTGATTGTTGTCGAGATTCGGACTGAATGAGTGTTGAGAATGGTGGACAATTCACCGGAACTGAATGTTGACATTGGGAAGGAGAACCGTGGTCATACAAACAGTTTATCCGATTCTGTAGAATTCACACTCGGGAAGAATGGGAGTCAAGTGAGTCTCCATTGCAGTCAAACGGCCAAGATCAGAAAAGGTTCTCGGGTGAAGAAATGCTGCCAGACATTTAGTTTGAAGTCCACATTCTACGTGATTTTACTCGGGATCACTTTGCCAGGCCTCCTCTGGTTGGTAAGGTTTCCTTTGAACAAGGATAAATACGAGAGTCAAAGTCTTTTCTTCATATGAATTCCATTGTCTTCTCAGGTGGGCTTCCTCCTCACTGGAAAAGAGGCTCTACCCAAAGGACAAATCCTGACGCTTCTCGTCCTCGAATTTGGTGGCAGATACCTGGGTGAGTCTTTTATTCGCTTTTGTCAGTACGAAGAATCCTAGCAATAAACAATTCATTGTTGCCAGGCTACGCTGTCGCCTTCATCAAGTTACCACCAATGGTTAGTTTGTACCAAAATTTCATTTTAAGCCACTACAAGATTTTATTTCATTTTAAAATGTAACAATCTGAAATGGTAGGTGGGGATGTTGGGCGTTGGGCTCATGATTCGGAATGTTCCTTACTTGGATGAGGTTGGGAAACACATGAATCCTTCCCTCTCATCCTTTGTCAGGTACTGGAGTCGGACCCTCTCAACTTCAGCCCTCCCTCACATTACTATAATGAATTTTTATCATTTTAATCTTAGGCAAATAGCACTGGCAGTCATTTTGACCCGGGCTGGCCTGGGTCTTGACCTACAGACGTTGAGAAGACTGAAAGGCCTAGTACTAAGACTTGCATTTGTCCCAACGGTTTTAGAAGCCACGGCTGTGGCCATTGTGTCTCACTTCATTCTCGATTTTCCTTGGGGTTGGGCTTTCCTCTTGGGATTTGTTGTGGCTCCAGTTTCTCCAGGTAAATAAAAAATTCTGTCTCCATCTCAAAATAGAAAAAAAACTTCATCAGCATCGCTTTCACTCTCCAGCTGTTGTCGTCCCAAGGCTTTTGGCCCTTCGAGACCAGGGCTATGGAGTGGAGAAAGGGATCCCAACCTTCATCATTGCATCCGCCAGTCTGGACAACATTGTGGCCATTTCTTTGTTCGGAGTGTCTCTGGGCTTTGCCTTGGCTGAAGGGTCAATCGTCATGATTATTTTCCAAGGGCCACTGGAAGTTCTCATGGGTCTGAGTGCTGGGATTGGTTGGGGGATTTTCGTTGGTCTTTTATTTAATGAGAGTCATAGGGTGAGTGGTACTGAATATTTTTTAATTCCTCTACACTCTCATCATCAAAGCTGGGTACAACTAATCAATTAATCCATGGTTCAGAATAACCGAGAAGCGACGGTCGTGAGGTCCATTCTCACTTTTGGCGGTGGTGTTTTCTTCATCCTGGGGTTTCGCTACTTTAACTACTCAGGGGCGGGGGCCCTTGCATGTTTGACTTCTGCTGTGACAGCGGCTTCCTTGTGGCGTCTTCGGAAAGTGTTTTTCCCCGATCCGGTGAGAAATGTTGAGAATTGGAAAGATGAAATGATTTTGAGTGAGGACCTGTTGTGATTTGACAGAGGGGGATTTGTCTTTCGGTTCCTCCAGGATATCCTGTGCTGGGTTTTCTACCTGTTGTGGTTTGTCTTTGAGCCCCTGCTCTTCGGTGCCATCGGTTGTCAAATAGATCTGTTGACACTCCAAGCCCGAGTTGTCCAACTGGGACTCGTTTGTATCCTCGTCGGTTCTGCGGTAGGTAAACACAATGTAGACTCTCATGTATTATTCCGATTCATTTCCTCACACAATCCCATTTCTCTCCAGATTCGATTTGGGATCACATTTCTAATGGCAAGTCACGCTGATTTGACTGTCAAGGAAAAACTTTTTACAGCAATCTCTTGGGCACCCAAAGCAACGGTGCAGGTGAGAAGAACAATTAATATTTGTCCCCTGTGAATTTTTCAACAAATCCATATTTCCAACAGAAAAATTCTCCGTGTGTCTGGCTTTACATGGAGGTAGGAAAATGTAATAATTTGACTTTCTCTTTTGCGTAGGCGGCTATTGGCCCCGTGGCACTCGACACAGTCAGGAAATTGGGGAGAGGGGAAGAGGACGAGACACTTGGCCTTCAAGTCCTCACCATAGCGGTACTCACTATTCTCCTCACTGCGCCTCTCGGAGAGTTGGGGGTCATGTGGACGGGATCCAAGTTTCTCCAGCGGAAAAAAACACCAACTGATGATCTGAACAGTCAGGATGCTATAATTGTTCCTTGAGATTATTTTATGTACAGAATTAATCTTCTTGTGTCCACTGACTATTTTCTTATTTCAAATTTGTACGCATACTAAATACTACTCTTTTACCACATACAACCAAATAAAGTATTAAAACTCCTGGACGAAAAAAGATGTAAAAGTAATGCCAGCCTGGTTGTTCACCTGCATAGAATTTCTATTTAATTTGCAAAGTACAATCCGAGCCCTGTTCTTGCTAAATGTGGTTTAGACTCAGATTTCTACGTCCAGCATCCAAGTCTGATATGGGATGGGAAATGTGGAGTTATAAGCCGGGATGGGTATATCTCTGTAGCATTCTTTTCCCCCTAATTGAATGTTATGCCTGGTTGACAATTAAATGGTGGTGTGGAGGGGAAGCCCAGCCCGGAGCAAAATGTTCCCCTTTCATTTTTTCGGAGGGGAGATGTCAAAGAAGCAACAGGGTGACTCTCCTGACTTCCACACATAGTACTTATATAGAGCATATACCAGGGATGGTAATGGAACTCTCATCTCCTCGGATGAAAGGGAGAATGTTCTTCTCTTGAAAAAATAATAATAATAATATAGGATGTCTCTTCCCACGTGGAATTTTCCCCTACTTGTTTTTTCCCTCATAAGTTGGAGATGTTCTGCACACCGACTTCCACATTCAGGAGAAAGATAACTGGGAACTTTTTGAACTTGACAAGGATGACGGAATGAGTGTCTTGATCATTTATCCCGCAACGGAATAACATGTTAAATGAGTTGAACAACTCTGTATGTATTTACGTGACTCCAACTTCCATTTTCTAGTGGGGTAGGAAAAAGGAAAAAAGTATCGTCCCTTGAAATTCCGACTCATTCTTTTTATGATGCGAGTTTTTTCCCCTTCTGAAAGAAACAGTCTATAGTCTTTATTGAATAAATGTAAAGTGGGCATTTGAAGGTGGAGGCGTTGTGTAACTGGGGATCCGGTCTGCGACGTGTGTGTGGCGGAGTTTTTGCAAAAAACGTGTACATTACTCAGTTGAAAGCCGCCCGAATTTATGGCGACGGACAATAAAAAAGTGATACATCAATACGATACGATATGATGCTCTCTCGTAGGGAAGTTGCAGTGGTGCAGAACAGGGATGATGATGTACTGGAGCGTTCTGTTCTCGTCCCGAATATCGGAGCATGATTGCATCACATGTAATGTTGCTCAATATCTCTTTTGAAAGCCCTTCCCCTCCCCCTGACTCAGTGTGTGTTGCAAGGAAATGAGCAAAATATTGAAAGTGTTTTTGTATTGGTGCTGTGCTGGGGGGGGGGGGGGGAGTACAGCACAAGG
>WJFB01001262.1:12769-34661 GCA_009870185.1 Pygmarrhopalites habei
GAGTACAGCACAAGGGATCCATTCCACAATCCTCAGGATAAAAAGAAGACAGAGGACTTGAGATAAAAAATTATTTCAATCGAAATGGCTTCCCTCAAACTTCCGACTCTCCTTCTCAGTAACAACAGTCCAACTTTCATTTTAAAGCAAAACACGTTGGATGAACACTTGAATCGTGGAAAGCTTGAACCTCATTCAGCCTCCTCCATGGAGGAGGAAAAGGTCGAGAATTGAATTTGCTTTCAGGGAATGGAAATAGAAGCCAGCGTATCATGTCATTTACGTGAATTTGCCAACAGCCCCTCGTCCTTTGTTTGTCCAAAGACATTCCCTCTCGTCGTCACATTTTCCAGTCCTCATGCATGTTGTCAGGCTAAACTTAGTTGAGAATCAAAGGAGAATGTGAAACACTTGCAAGTACCATGAGGGCAATGAACGAAATTTGGGAGTGAGACATTGTCTTGCATGCTATTTATAAACTAGTCCTCCGCTATTAAATTTGTATGAAAAGAAATCAAATCATCAAATTTTGAAACATGCCCCAGTCACGACAAGACTTGAGAGGATTCCAACATGTGAATTTCCGACGTAGAAACTGAACAAGGGTTTTCATCTGTTTACCTATTTCGTAATGAAGACTTGACGTTTGAATAGTCATAATTCATTCCAGCTTCATGTTTTCTACCTTACATATTCAGTTGCAGCTTACATATTAGGAAAAAGAGAAGAGCATGACGAAAATATCCTGAGGCTACTACAATACAGCAAATGTGTCAGCGTTAGTCGGTGGTTGTGACCCCTGGATTAGCATGGATTCTACTACTATGTTTGGGAAATTTGAGATTCCAAGCTTTTCCCTACCTTCTCCATATTTACCAGTGTAATCATTTCATTATTACTACTTTTTCTCGGCACACAACATCTCACACGAATGATTCTTCTGTAATTTCCTCAGTATTTACATATTCATATGAAATTTTCATGGAATTTCATTATACTACACCTACTCAGTCAAGGACACGAGTGCTGTTGTTGGAGCACCTCCACACATCCACTTTCTCTGACATTTGATGAATCCAAAAAACACTTGTTGGATTTATTTTTAAATAAAACCCAAGAGATGAAAGTGTAAGGTTTAATTTGAGTTCAATCTCAAGCCACAAACACAAAGAATTGTCTCCATGCAGGGAAACACTTGAAAGTCTCAAAAGGTTGAGATTTGTTTTTGAGGACACTGTGTGGAGACATTGTAACATTTGAAGGGAATTATCATTGAAATGAAGCCATTAAAATGATTAGTCCATTTGATTAGGAGCCGCATCAAGACTATTATTGTTTTCTCAAGGAGTCTATTTATAAGTGCACACAAAGGACTCTGGTTGGCTGAGGGACGGGGGAGACAGACACTAGGACGGCTTTTTTATCTCGACAAGGTTACTCCATTATGATGACGACTACCAAGAAGAGAGAGGCAGGTAGGGAGGACGAGTCCATGGAAGGAATTTTCACACGAATCAATTCAATGGTTGCGTGCCAGTCACACCTCCACCCAAAACACAATTTTATTGTTTGTGGAGTATAGAATATGTACACGTACTTACTACCAACCGTTTGAAGTCTGAGGAGAGTGAAACCCAGATCACACCTTTCTCCAGATCACAAACACACAAAAGGGCTATAAAGTCTTGATACTTTTATTCTCCGCTCACCCTCTGACATTCCTCCCTCCCTCCCTACAGGTATCTAGGGTGACAAAAAGGAAAAGATGGCATGTCGGAATGAGAAAGTCAGTTTCAAGATTACATCGAGAGAGAGAAAGTGGGAGAAAGGCGTTGGAAAAGAAGGGATCATTGATAAGGAAAAATCTTGTGTTGTTTATCTCCTCACTCCAGGCTCAACTAATGTCTATTTCATACACAAAAGTCACGTCTTTCCCCTTGCATCTGTCTTCTTCTTCTTCTTAGTCAAACCATCCACGTTCCTCATAGACACTGCCTAGTAGGTTATTAGTCCTCCCTCATCCTCCCATTCTATCATTATGTTCAACTAGAAAGACCAGAAAGAGAGATTAACACAGTCAGGACACATAGACCATCATCAAGTATGTATTGGCTAGTTCCTCCTCCTCCTCACAACCCACGTAATATTTACAAACTCCCTCCTTCTTCAACCCACACACTTTCCCTTCCTTCCCCACACCTTCAACGTCTTTCCGACTATGTACACCCTCCCCATTCTCAAGCAAGAAGGAAACAGCCACGAAAAACACTATGTACTCGACACACACACGTCGTGGCCGTTGTTTATTTTTATTTTGAGACTTGAATCACAAAATATGTTACGGTAACGGACCACATCATTCATTTATTTACACATCCTCTCTGAGCACCAATGCTTTGAGAATCCTCTAAGCAGTCCATAATGAAATCAGACGCTAGTGTTTCGTGAAAATGTGCGATTTTATTGTTTTCATTTTTATTGTGTTGATTTCATTTGTCTGGTATTTATCAAAGAATACGTCTTGGTTAAAATTGTGACTCTTTAGGATTTGACAAAGTAATTGTCACAAAGAAAGAAATAAATACTTATTTTAAAAAAACATTCTATCGTCTAGAAAGTCCAAACAAACAAATGAGAAGGTTCACAGTAGTTACTTACATTACAGTTGATCACTAATAGTATAAATGTACAAAGGACATGAGCTTCAAAATTTTTATACAGAAAACACGATATGCTTCAAGAAATAATATCAATTTTGTGCTGAATTATTTCAGTCAACAGAATATTGCATGATTTAATACCAAGTGAAATCCTACGACGAAGAGTAAGTCGATGTGTGCGAGTACAAAAATTATGTTACTTTTAATTACTTTCCCCCTTTCACAACCATTACATTCATTCTTTTTTTTGGAAAAATTTATATTCTTCAAGATCACAATAAATAGATTCTGTAGAAGTTGATTTGTATTAAAGCCACTAATAATAATTTGATACTTACACTATGCGGTACATTTCGATTTTACTCGAATTCCTTATTTTTCATCTCATGCTACTGTACAGACCATCAAAAGTAACTAGGTAGGTATCTTAGGTACCTAAATGTAATGAAAAATTACTTGCAATTGAATTATTTTGCACTGACATATCGCATGATTAGTAAAATATATTAGTATTTTTCGAATCTTTCTTATATTCGTCAGATGAATAAAAAATACATTTAGATGTGAATCATTATTAACTCGCTTCATAACTTCTGATACTACATACTGGAATACAGTAACACAAGTACAAATTATGAAATATTGACATTCCTCAAACGGGAGTATTACAAAATCTTGTGTGTACAGATGCACATAATTACAGAGATGGATGATGAATTCTACAAGAATTGCTGAAGGCAAATTCATTTCTTACATATTAAATAAAAGTTCTATGCTAATGACTAATCTTATCCGTGTACTCAAATATTACTATTATCAACAAAATAAACACAAGGAGGACACAAAAAGTAAGCGCAATCAAATGGTACGTACAAAATAATTTCATTATACTAATCTATCATTGCAATGCTTGTAAAGTTTTCTTTGCCATCATATTTCACACTCGTGGCTCACCAGTCATGAGATAAGGTTACACAACTACATGCATAACTCACTGTGTCAATGTCGAAGCCCTCAAAATATTTAGTACGGTGGTATTGACTTTTGTAATAAAATACAACTGTGCACACCTCGTAATATTTTTCAAAATATTCTATCATTTTCTCATTACCTACTGTTTATGTCTACTATCTTCAAGCATGACCATTTATGACTCTTTCCTACTGTGTACTAGTAAACAAATAAAAAGAGATTTCTTGAATGATTGTTAACGATAATGGCTCGTTTTAGTAGGGACTTTTAGCTTAAACATATTCATCTATGAGATTCTATCTATCAGATTCATCTATGTTGTTATCATGTGTTTTAAGTTGTATTTGCAGCAGATAAATCTTATAAAGTTTTATAACCGAGGTAAACTTAGCTTAATGAGGTCTTGACTGTACAGTGTACACTGATGCAATAGAAGATGTAATCAATGACTGAGATTGTTATTAGCCAGGATCTTGTACATACAGGAAAGCTAATTCGTAAGGTGCCACGGTTGGTCCAGCTCCAAAAGATTGTAAGCACATCTCTGAGAACCTGCGAAATCCAGTTCAAAAAAGGAATGTGACTTATAGTGAAGACATACTTCTATAATGATATGAAAGAGCAATATGCAAAGCTCTTTGCTATTCTTCCTATGAGGATTTTTCTAAATATCAAAATCACTCACCACTCGCAGAGATGATCCAAATCTCCTAATCTTGATTGGGCTACCACACATCCCGCTAAATAAAAACAAAAGTATAATAATTACACAATAATATTTAATGTACTATATATATTATATGTATGTCAATCTTCAGTCGTTCAACAAAATTTTAGAACAAATTGTATAGCATAATAATCAGAGAATTATTTTTTGAAATCATATCATGTTTCTTATATGTACACTTACCGTGAATGTCTATATGCGAATGACTATCTATCAATGCAATCTACAACGGAACAAATTAAATCAATGGATCAATGCAAATATTAGTTATACATTAATATTATATACACACAACGAATGATCTTTCTCTAATTCTCTTACTTTACTTAGTTGCGGCTGATAAACGAAAAACATTATATACAACATTGACGATTAAGGGTAAAAATTGATTTTTAATGTATTTAGTTTTCCTACATTACATATTTGTTATATTAGTTTGTTATATTCCATATTATGTAATATAACAAACTGTAACAAAAGAATTATCATTTCTCAGTCAAGAAAGAATATTTTTGCTTCAAAGCCTCATTCTCAGGAGCTGAAAAAATGTTTTCACAAATCAATGTAGCATCCTCTGTCAATTTCATTCCTTCCGAGTACATCCTTTCAAACAACCACAGAATGGCTACATTTGTGAACAAATCCAAATTAGGAAAGGTTTTTCTCAAACAATTAACATCGGTACAAAAAAATCTAACAAAAAATTTGACAATTTCAGAAATATTAGGATGACAGATTTTACTTTTCTCTTGAGACAAAGGTTGACTATTACATCCGTCTTCATTCTTCTTTCTCTCCTTCCTGACCCTCCTCTTCTTCTGTCGTTCAGTCAATTTCCCAGTCTCTTCATTCATGTCTAAAACTTCAAGTTCCCTTTCTCGTTGTTGTTTTCGTTCCAACTTTTTCTTTTCTTTCAACTCCTTCTCTTTGGGATCCACCACACAGTAAATAAACTCCTTCAGGGACTCAATCTTCAATTTCCACATCTAAAAGTTTAATAAAAGTTGATACAATTAGTATCATGTACTCGTTGAATAACACACACGGAGTACAATAAATGACTACAATAATACTTACTCTCCATATGTACGCAAACATTTGATGTCCACATCCTCCCCCCAATCTACTGGCATACAAAGACCGTCGCATTGCAGTGTGACAATTAATCATTGATGACCATCCGACTGTCCAAGAAGTGGTCATCTTCTCAATTTGAATCTCTTCCCATTCTTCTCCAATGTCATTGACTTGACTCACTACTTCTCCTTCCGGGTCTGATATCCTCTCCTCCTCCACGGGCAAATTTGCAGCAACTGAAACAAGGGGATTCTCTGGGATTTGACACAAACCATCTTTAATTGAGATTTTTGGAGTGGGTCGATGGAGGTACTGACAAATATGGACAAATGTCATTAGAATTTTGAGAAACAAAAAAAAATTCACATATTATGTCTGACATTATGTCATTATTTTATTGATTTTTGAGCATAAAAATAATTGTTCAAAATGTTACCTGTATCTGCATCTGTGACTGGTCGAACATCAATCTTTTTCCCATTGAAGTATAATCCCTCTTCTGTTATTCCATGTACAGGTCCACTTCTCAATTGCAAAACGATCCTTGTTGATAGACATGTATTCTTTTATTTTCATCGTGCAAAAATTGATTGCCTTGGTCAGATCTGCTTTTACTGAATCCTACAAAAATCACACAAATGACAACCGTTATTATTACCAGTGATGGGCGGATTAACGAAAATTTTTAGTCGATTAGGGTTAAGGGTTAATTTTGTCAAAAATCATGGGAATAATTTTAGGGTTAATTTTAGAAAATTAATCTGGCTTAAATTCGGGATTAAGGATTAATCTTGAGATTAATTGGCTTGAATTTAACATTTTACTTGTATTCAATCGGCTCTCTTTGTTTAAAAAAAAGTTGGAGATAACAATATTGTTATCTTTATTAAAAAAAGCAGAAGAGAGTCAATCGGCTTCTCTAACAATATCTCCAAAATTAATCCTGATGGTTTATATTCAAAAAATGTTTTAATCGATTAGAATGATAATATTACCTTTACTACAATCTTCCAAGATTTCTTTTTCGTCTTTTTGGCCAACAGTGGGTAATATTTCAACTTGTATTTTGTTATACTGTCAATTTCTATTTTGTCCAATCCATAAGTAGCTTTTTCTTTTGTTGCACGAGCAATGTTCTTGACTATTTCCTTTTCCATGCTATTTGAATCTCCTTATAATTGTTTTTGACAAATTCAATTATTTCAGGAACTGAGGATCCATTTTCATCATCAATTTCTGCAATGACCATTTTCACCAATTGACCAATTCTTTTGAAAGAACATTTCCTCAGTTCTTCATGGGTAGATGCTCTATTCAATTGTGTTACGGAATTATTGAGAAGATGAAGACTTTTATTTGGAAATAAATCTCTCTGAATTATCTTCACACTTGTACCACTCGTTAGTGCTTCTTTTAATTTTTCCAACTCTTCAGCAGAGAGAGGAGAATTGTCAAATTGTCCACTCAAATAATTAGTCCACCGGGTGCGGGATGAATCAGGGGATCGGGTGGTCATTTCATCAGATATTTGATAAAAAGTCCAATCCGGATGGAGTGTTTTGATCTCTTTAAGTTTCTTGTCTTCATCCTTTGTCCACAGTCCTCTTACTATCAAAGGATTCACTATATTATACCAATAAGATTTTACAAAACTGACAGCCTTATCTTCAAATCCTTCTTGAGTAACAATCCAATCCCAGTCAACAGGTAAATTTTTGTCTTTGAATGACTGTACAATACTACACAGTTGCGCCTTTTGGTCTTTTGTGAACTTTTGATAAGTTTTTTTAATTTTTTCATCATGTTTTCTATTGCATGCTCCGGATGAGCGAGTTTTCAAGGCTTGGGAGACACGGGCCCAGGAATAATTTTGGTCTTTAAATTTTTCATACAGTACTAAAAATGAACTTTCCTCCTCCTCTGTCCATTTATTAGTTAAGTGTTGAGCTTCAATCAATTTCCATTTTGACTCACAGTCAGCAGGTGATCTTGACTTTACCAAAGATGAGATTGTTGTCCAGTTGTTAGAACCATGGCGTCTTACGTAATGAATAAGTATAACTTCCTCCTCATCAGTCCATTCTTGTGTAGAAGATTTATTTACACTTTGTTGTTGCTGTTGTTGTTGTAATAATAATTGGAGAATTTGCTTACAGTCCGATGTTTTGTAAGCCGTAGTAAGATGATAATATTGACTTCTGCACTTTCCACTTGAACGTGTAGTCATTAGTGCAGAAATTTTTTCCCAATTAATCCTACTGGAACCATACTGAATGACATTTTGAATGAATTTGATATTTTCATCCACAGTCCACGGAGTAGGTACCACACTAACTAATGCTCCACTCTTCTCTTTTCGTTCCAACTCTGTCAATTTTGATGGTAGAGAACTGTCCCTCTCTGCCTTTGATTTTCCTTTAACCAAGTTCTTTATTTTAGATTGACAAATTTTTTGCTCAACTCCAACCGCATCTTCAACTCCTTTCCAACTATTATTCTTTCGAGGACTAAAATAGAATCTGAGCAGATTCAACATTTCCAATTCAGTCCAAAAATGGAAAGGATTCTGTGCTTTTCTGAACGATTTTGAAGATTGAGACTTTGATGATGATGGTTGAGCTAATAATTTCAGAAAAAATTGTACTTATTAAATCATAGTCATGCTAAATAATTATAAGCTTGTACAAGACAGAGTGGCCACATACAGTTTGTAAGTTTCATTCGTTTAGAAGATGGTGGAGGAGCATTAGAAGAATGTCCAAATGGAGGTTCCTCTACAAAATCTGACAATCAAAATTACAACATTTAATTTTCACACACGAAAAATGAACGTAGAAACGTGTATTCTATTTAGAAAACTTGAATTTACCTTCATCAGAGTCCATCTCACTCTCGCTACTGTCATGAGAATAGAAACAAATTAGTACAACCACAACCCAACTGAGAAAACGAACGACTGAGAAAACACTAAACTTCTATCTATCTACATTCAATGACTGAGTACTAAACAAAAAAGGAAACTTACGTCTCTCTCCCATCATGGATGGATCAAAACTCTCATCGTTCGTCATTCTTGACATGACAATCACCTCAGAACTTAACAGAAAAGTACTGACTTACAGTGTGACACACACACAAACTGAGATTTTCCAGTCCAGACAGGAAAATTAGTGAATTCGCCGACTTAATTCGAATACGTCGCATTACATACAGACACAGACTTTAGTGTCGCACCAGTGAACTTGAAAAAGACTAAATCTAAAAAGACTAACTCTAAAAATTGACAAACTTTTACCTTTTCTAAAAATTGGGAATAAACGAAAAGAACAGTCCTTGTGTTCGCTACAAGAACAATAAATAAATCGGCATTCTGCTTTTTATTCGGAGGTGGATTGTATAACCATTCCCTATGAGAAGCAAGAAAAACACAAAATGATCATCATTTATTATTAGGAGTAATTAGGACATATCAACACCTCAAGTAACTGTGTAGGACTTACATGAGCGTAGGGCGGATACTTTGAGCTAATGTCGGTCCAACTAAATACATAAAGTGAAAATTTGTTTTCATTTACAGTGGGTAAATCAATTATTTTCATCTCAAACGCACAAAATGAGTGAGAATAAATATACGTGATTTTTTTTTAAAAAAAAATGCCCATCTTACGTGGTAATACAATGGTAGTTGTTCTCTAAATAAGACAATTAAACTTTACACAATATTGCCAAAGAAATTTCCATTTAAGAACAAAATTATTGTGCATAATTATATAACTGATGACTACAAAAATTTAACATACATCAGTCCATTCCGTGAGAAATGGAAATCTACTCTGGGCTGCATCTATAGCTTCAGGCACATTCTATGAAACACATGCATAAATGATCATTTTGTATATCAATTTTAAACAGCTACTTAAATAGTTTGAATATATTATATTATTAGCCAGACTCACCATAAATCCACTAATATCTTCCAACTGTCCTGTTAGTGCCAAATGTTCGTGGAGCTCATTTCCTACAAATAATAAAATCACAACTTTACAGAACAACAATCCAGAGTGTCGTTTTCGTTGTTATAATCAAAATTCAACAATGGAATAAGAGTGAAGAGTATGTAAATCCGAACCTTCAACAATTGCTTCAGCCAATTGTGACACCAACATCCGGCTGAGAGGCTGATCAGCATGACCCCATATCAGAACAGAAAATTCATGGATTCGGGCTGCAGCTATTGAAATAAAATTAGTATCGAACTTTTTCAATAGTCTATTACTTTTGTATGACACAGAGTAGATTTTTAAAGCAAACAGTTACCTAACACGGCAATCAAAGTACAAGCGTTGGAACCTGTGGAGATTACAAAGAAAATTGAGTGTCAAATGAAAGGTATAACTCCTATTCAGATGCAAACAATCACAACAAATTCGAATTATTTTTTTACCTAATACTCTATCCCCTAGCTGAGACTGTGAAAATTCGGGAGGGAACCACCAGACATAGACTTCTTGGTTAGCTAAACCAACACATTACACAAAACTGATGACACTTGTAACCTTTTTGAATGAAATATGGACTGGAGTCAAAATGTTTGATATAAAAAACTTACCCAAATCTGGGTACACATCAGGAGAGTAGTTGACATAATAAGCCATTTAATAATTAAAGTTTGAGGAGTAACTTCTCAGGAGTCGTAGCAAGGAAATTCCTCCAACCAAGTGATGAGGAGAACTAAGACTGAGTCAAAGTATGATCATTTTTATCCTCAGATTAATGGACACATCACAGACTAAGCAACAACATTGGTGACCTCAATCCCTATTGTATAATTTGTCGGCGCAATACTTAGGACAATTATGGGAAAACGAAGAAACAAAGACAATTTTTCAATTTCAGTCGTATACTTGACCATTTAAATATCTTAAATAACTTGCTTTTAACTAAAATTTAGGAATTTCTCTCGAATGAGAAGATTTTTTTGAACCTTGTGGTGGAACGACGATCAGCTGAACATATCAGGGAAATCTGAATTCTGAAAAAATTTTATTTACAAAAACAAAACGAGTCAACAAATTGACCTTTATCATGTCAAAGGCTGTTTCTACAGCTGTCAGGGAGCTGAGGATTCACCTGTGTCAAAAATCGACAGCCTCCAAAGGTGTCAGGTGAGAATAGAATGTTTTTATTCTCTTTCTATCCTTTGTGTAACTCTACATTGTCATTATAAATACATTACAAATGTGCTTTTCGAAAGTAAGTTTTAACATTATTTGTAGGGAATGGGTTGAAAAACATTATGTCCCAATGAAGAAGGATAATCCAAAGTTACCAATCCTGATCAGAGAATGTAAAGATGTGACACCAAAAGTCTACGCTAGATATGGTAACTATTAATAACAGTCTATTTTGTACCTTTCACATTTACATTTACAATAAGTTATGACTGACAAAAAATTGTTCACTAACACCACACGTTTAATTTTTGTAGGGGAAGGACGGGAAAGTAATGTAGTGTTAAGTAATAAAGATTCATCAGAAGTTGCAAGTGCGATCGCTTCACTTTCCCAGGGTCCCAAGTGATCTACCCTTTAAATAAATGTGTGTTGTAGTTAATTAATTATGAGGAAGTCGTAGAGATGTTGACAAAAAATCTATCGCTACTGTATACGGACTCATCTTGTACATACGTAAATATAATAAAGTAGATTACTTACTTAATGAATCCAAAATATTACATACTTTCTACTCATTCCAAATTAAACATTTCCTTCGTCAACTTGGTTCTGTAAGCAAAAAAGGGTATAAACTTACCAACAAAATTTTTACCTACTCCGAATAGGCTACTCTGAGGAAACATTTGGTAAGTTCCTTACAGAGTGATAAGTACTTCATTGTCACTGCTAAATGACAAAATTCACTGGAAGTTGAAAAAACTAGCAAGTGTGCCTAAACATAACCTAACCCAACCTATTTAAGACTGTACATTTCTTTATAAACATTAATAGTATCGAATATTTGTGCCGTTATGAACAACAATGTCAAAACAACTATTAGACTGTATAACATGTTATGCATACGAAAGAAAGTTTCGAATCGGAGAGAAACCCCGAGAGAGTCTCGTACCCAGGTGTTGCATTAGCGGGCCGTTTGATGTGTAATAAATTTTCTTACGATAAATTAGGAAATCAGTTTATAGATATTTACAAAATCATCAGGTCTTGTAGAAGGATCTAAAATGGAGAAGGCTGTGATGGACGACAAAGGCTTTGTGGTGGGTCAGAGTACCCATGTCAAGACACATCCATTGCATGTTGATTGTGTAAGTCAGGATAATAAAAATATACATGTATAATCTATCCTATAAGGAAGAATGCATTGAATGTTAAATATTATCCTACGCTGTCCAGGTTCTTCAAAATTGTTTCAAATACTTGTCCGTGACCACAATAGCGAATTGTCGTCTTGTTTCAACATTTTGGAACGAAATTGCTTGCCGTACCCTTCGCCTCCGATCCTGTGTCAAGTTCAAATTTGCTGAGGAGATTTATGGCTTTATGAAACTGATGGAGAGTTGTGAGGACTGTCCATTTCGTAATTTCATTCTCAACATTTTCGACCACGAGATTGAGCATCCACTAGTCCATAGTTTATTTGGGAAATATGGTGACACAGTGACAAATATTACCTTTGAACTTCAGGGAAACAGTCGGTATGCTTTCCAGTTGCCAAGGCCTCAAGCTTTCAGGCAGCTTCTTCTGTCTCCCGAGTACTTGCAAGAATTAAGATTGTATGGACTTCCCGATAATATATTGAGTGCTGGACATCTATTTGACTCTAAACAAGATTTTCAACACTTGACATTATTTTCCGTGAGCATTTCCCAGGATGTGTGGCCGAGGTCGGAGGAGGAGAATTCAACTACAAATTCAGTCAAGTCAACACGAGCCCTCATCTTTAACATTATCCAGTGTGCCAAAAATTTGAGAAGCTTTCACGTAGGGACTGTCAAGTGTCTGGCCCAAATCCTTGAAAGTATCCATTTATTGAACAACCTGGAAGAATTTGTATCTATCCCAGGGAAAGCATCTGCACTCAAGACTGAAGAGATATTTCTTTTGGGTGAAAACTGCCCCAACTTGAAACATTTAAATGTATTTGTGGATCCCTCATCCGTGTCCACCCCTGACGTTTATGAAATGTTGTCAAAAATGAAAAAATTAGAATATCTTTGTATCCGGAGTGGGTGTCCAACTTTGGAATTTCCATTAATGAAGAATCTCAAGGAAATTTCTACTCGTCACGGAAAATTCCCTCTAGCTCAACTCGTAGTTAATTTTCCCCAAATACAGTCAGCCCAAATCTCCATTCATCCACTTGACTACAACTACTCTCCATCTTCAGAACGTCATGAATTGTCGGGTCAACCAACAATTCTCACAAGTTTGCATGTCTGTCATGAGACGGACATCCATGTAAATGGAAATCTCACTGCATTCCTAACCAGTGTACAGTCAAAGTTTCCCTTCCTATCAAAACTACGGATTGTTGTGAACAGTGACTCTGAAATGGAAAGAATTTACCAGTTGACCAACTTGGAGGACCTTCACATTGAAGATGGCTCTAATATTTCCGATAAAGAGATTACAGGAATTTCTTACTTTGACCTATTTCATTGGCATGAGAAGACATCTCAGAAACCTGAAATAAAAATACGTTTGAGCAGAACCAATCCATACATTGGAGGCTTAAAAAGTAAAAAATACAATAGTGACATTATTTAATCCTTGTGCTTATTTAGGAAATATTACTAGGCAATACTGATTGTAAATTATTCTAACGTTTAGAATTAAAACGCCTTTACTTGGGATCTGTAAAAATAACAAATGCCTCAATCATCTTTGGCCTCATTGATGTCCCAGAATTAACCAGTCTCAGCCTCAAGGTAAGTATTTCAGCAAATCATTATTATCATATCATATTGAATCTCTCTATTAAGATGACTCATTTAGCATTTTTTGATATGAAACAGGAACCCCAGTATCGAATGAGCCAAGATGGAAGAAATCTACTAAAACTCAAGAATCATTCATTTCAATTGAGTATCTTGGCTTGTTGTTTGTCCAGGCTGACAAGAATTGAACTGATCGAAACGGCTTCAAGAGAAAGCAGACTGTCCTATGAACCTGATATAATGGGGATAACCCATGAAGAGATTTTATCTGTGAAAACGTGTCAACCTCATATTCAGTTAGTTTACATAGCCTTCACTCTAACAGGTGATGAAAAAATTTGTTACTGCTGACTCAGCAGTGCTGAGCCGAATATATATACTAACAAAAATGACAACTGAATAATAAAATGACATTACAGTCATATTTATCTATATGCAGAAAAATTAACAAGCATTCTCCCCATCAATTTATTTAACTGTCAGGGTTTTCTTTAAAAATATCATTTTACTCTGTCCAACATAACCTTCACGTGTAAAGTCTGTTTCATAGCCCAACTTGTGGTAAAATTCCTCTGCATTCTGAAAATTCATTGTTGTCAGGTACGCAATGGCACAATTTTTCTGTCTTCCCAGCTCGTCAACTCTACTCATTAATTCTTTGGCATAGCCCCTGTTCCGGTGTTCGCGATGAACCCATAGCTGGTCCGTATAAATTCCACCAAAAACAATGAAGCCATTACAACCTGCTATAATGGTACCCTCATTTCGTTTGAAAAATCCAAAAGGAATTACTTCACCATCGATTCCAGCGGATTCAATTTCAAGACCTAAATCACATTAGAAGAATCATAGTTTACTCCAAATGTCATAATTAGTTGAATTAGTAATCTTTTAACTTTTAGGAAATTCATATTTTAAGTTTCTTACCGATTTGCCTAGTCAGAAAATCAACATCTGTAACTGCTGGAGGGAATGTTGCATCCACAGTGTCCATATTAGTCCACTCTCTCTGAAAAAAACTTATTTTTACTGAATTTACATCCAACTTTTTAACTTAATTTCAAAAGAGTGAACATTGTTTATGTCACAGATCACCTTGTAATACTGAGGCAGCCTTCGAACACCTCAAAACGTGGACTCAAAAAATTTTTTGGAACTTTGTGGTTAAATATATTTTAAGGAAAAGGATGGCTGATTTAATTCGTACAATAGATGACGACGAGGAACCAGAGGATCTGTCAGAGGAGTCTGCATCTGAAGAAGAGGTAAATCATGGTTTATAAAATTACGAATCATTATTGTTGGTAAATGTATTATAACAAAGAATAACATTCACACTACACCTTATTTATATAGTTTCAGCCTACCCGAAAACGAAGCAAGTCAGCAAAGAGCGGAGGATTGGACCCAACCTTTTCCTTTCAAGAACATGCTAGTGATATTTGGAGCTCAAAAATGATCACCATCATGTTAAAATCGAAAAAGAAACAACCGGCTAAAAGGACAACTCTGAATGAGAAAATTGCTAAACGACAAAAACATGATGTTGCTCCAGTTGAGGAGGAAGAATCTTCAGAGAGTGAAATAGAGGAGGAGGACGTCTCTATGAAGTCAGAGAGTGACGAGTTGTTGTCCGATGACTCTCTTTCAGCAGGTGGTCCAAAGACGAAAAAGAAGTTGAAGAATAAAAAGGATAGAGAGTTGAAAGTTGAGAAAAATTCCAAGGTACAAATTGAGGGTGAGGACGACGATATTGATTTGTCAGAAGATGAACTAAAGTCAGATGAATTACGAGTTAAGGGAGCTGCAAAGAAGAAGAAAAAGAAGGGTAAAAAAGGTAAACAGGAGGTGAATGAAAGTGAAGAGGAGGAAGATCATGAAGCAAAATTGGAACAAGATGTTGAATTTGAGTTTGAAACTGGTATGACCTTTCAACAAATGAATTTGTCCCGACCCTTATTGAAGGTACACAATAGTAAATTACACAAATTATGCTATATACAGTATATAATATACTCATTCAATATCTTATTATTTATATATCCTATGTTCGTAATTTTTTGTCTTTAGTCAGTTTCAGCATTAGGATTTATTCATCCTACACCAATCCAAGCAGCAGCGAGTAAGTCGACTATAACACACTTGAAATTATACGCATTCTAGTAACTTGTAATGATGTAGTATATTTAAATCATTCAATCGTTTAATAGTTCCAATTGCTCTGGCTGGTCGAGATATTTGTGGTTGTGCAGCTACTGGAACCGGAAAAACAGCTGCCTATATGCTTCCTGTCCTAGGTAACTGTACCCTTTTTTATTTATACGTGTATACTTTTTAAGTTAATACTTTATATCCGCATAAATAACATTTTGTTAATTCATAAATAAGAGTGAAAAAAATGTTAACAGAGCAAGGGGAAAATAAACGAAATTAATTAATCTCCAGACGACGTTTCTTGATTTGTTGTATTCCCTCAATGATCTTGTCCAAAGTTTCAACAGTAGGATTTTGAAATTCGATTTGAGAGACCATTCTTTCATCAAGTGTAGGAGGAGGAGGTCGGTTGACCGTGTTGTCATTGATATCCTGACCAGGGTCTCGTTCTTTCTCCAAAAGACCAAGTGGTCCGACATGATCATACGCATACGGCCTGTAAAAGCAGATTAAAAATAAAAAGTGAATTATTAGTATAAGAGTAGAAATAAAATCTATCATGTTAATCAGTGGTTGGTCCTCTCTCATTAGCCGAAACGGAGCTCTATACCAACTCTATATCAGTCACTCACAGGGTGAATAGACCTGTAAGGGGGTAATAGTCTATTGACAATTTGCTACGGTCTTATATCTATGGTGTGTTCTGGGTCAATGAGATGGGTCAATGAGTAAACCTTAGTCACCTTTTGAGAAAAGGAAACCAACTGACTTAACTATACACTAACTGGTAGGAATAATAATAATAACAAATTATCAATATAAAAAATATTTTACTTACACTTTATATCCTGTATCAACAATCCATTGTTGCATAGACTGGAGACTGTCCAAGGGAGCACAAGTGTAAAAGCCAGGAGGAGGAGGGAGAGTTGCTCCACTGCGTTTATTCTTTTGACAGGATCAGTAGTTGAGTACTTTGATTCCCAAAGACTGCCTGTTTCAGCGATTGATTTTACTCGATTCTTATGTTGTAGGCCATTGACATGCTGTTGCCAATGCCATTCATGAGGGGCCACAATATCCCTACCACAAGGCTCACAGTATCGTTTCTTCCCTGCCATACTGAAATAATGAACAACTTTTAAAAATAATTGTCAAAACACTAGTTGTCACAACAGAACTCAAACACACAATACGACGTGAGCGGTTGAAATAACGTTTTCGCGAAACGTCAGTCTGCAAGATTAAACAAGATTTTTCCTGTCTTGCTCAACATTTTCAGCACTTTTTTCGTCTACACGGCTTTATTGTTAAACCAATTAATTGAATTTCTCTTTTGAATTTCTAGAAAGATTACTTTACAAGGTACTTACTTATGTACATTGTTGAATTTTTAATTGATGTTCAATGTTGCAATAAAATGAATAAATCTAATATAATCTATGTATAGCCAAAAGCTCAAGCCGTAACTCGTGTCCTCTGTCTCGTGCCAACTCGTGAGCTTGGAGTCCAAGTTTATACTGTGACAAAACAATTAGCTTCATTCTCCAGCGAAATAATGGTTTGCTTTTGACCTTTTGTATCATTTGTTTTATACAGTTTACAAATAATAATAATATGATATCATTTACAATATAGATTGGAATTTCTGTTGGAGGATTGGATGTTGCTGCCCAAGAATCTGTGTTGAGACAAAATCCAGATATTGTGATTGCCACTCCTGGAAGGCTTATTGATCATTTAGGAAATACTCCTTCCTTCTCTTTAGACTCTATTGAAATTCTTATTCTGGATGAAGCTGACAGGTGAGGATTATTAAAACTTTACTTTAATTTGATAATGTTTTTACATAGTGGTGACCGGTTAAATATTTTTTGTTTCAGAATGCTTGATGATTGGTTCGCAGAACAATTGAAGCAAATTGTTAAACAGTGCAGTCCTCGTCGGCAGACTCTTCTTTTTTCAGCTACAATGACTGACCGTGTTAAAGATTTAGCTGCAGTTTCATTAAAGAATCCCAGCAAAATTTTTGTAGACTCTAATCGCCAAGTTGCCTTCAATCTGAGACAGGAATTCGTCAAGTAAGTACATGAATGTACTTACCTTTTTTAAAAAGTTTTGTGACAGCTTTTTGAATAATATTTTTAAAAGTGTGTATGTATACATTTTTAGGATTCGAAATGAGACGGACCGTGAAGCTATTCTTTGTTCTTTGGTGGTGAGAACATTTCATTCTCGTACCATGGTCTTTGTCCCTACAAAGAAGACAGCTCACAGATTACATATTCTCTTGGGTCTGATGAATATTCGAATTGGTGAGCTTCATGGAGATTTAAGTCAAGAACAGAGATTGGCAAACTTGAAAAAATTCCAAAATAGTGAAGTCGATGTTCTCATTGTCACGGATGTGGCTGCTCGAGGTAACTTTTTTTACTCTAGTTATTATTTTATTAAAATTTATCAAGAATAAAATTTATAGAATCAATCTTTTGTAGGATTGGATATACCTGGTGTTCAAAGTGTACTAAACTATGCAATGCCACCGACACTTGAGCAGTATATTCATCGTTGTGGGAGGACTGCTCGTGCTGGCCGTTCTGGTGTGGCCGTCTCCCTGATTGGAGAAAGCGATCGTAGACTCATGAAACAAGTCATCAAGGCGGCTACTCTTCCTGTCAAGTCTCGAATCATTCCACCAGGTAATAATTCATTAATCTCAGGTTTACAATCTTTGTTGACATGAAATATTATGAATAGTAATATTATACACACATGTATTATATAATGCTCTAAAACCTTTTGTTCTAGACATTATTGGAAAATATCGTGATCGAGTAAAGTTATTGGAACCTGACATTGAGTCAGTGACGACGGAGGAACAAGCTGAAAAGTCAATCGCCAAGGCTGAAATAGAAGCTAACAAAGCCTTGAAATTACTTGCATCGAAGAAGGAGAAGAAGAAGAGTAAAAAGAAGAAAGCTCAAGGAGGTGTCGATGGTGACAAGAAGAGAGTTTGGTTCCAGTCACACAAGGAGAGAATGACAGGTGAGTGCTAATGATTGTTTAATCCGTAATACATAAAAATACAAAGGGTAGTCTTACTAAATTTTTATTAATAATTAATCCAGAAAAAGAACGACTAAAAGGAGGCCGAGCGACTGCTGAAGACCGAAAAGCTATGGCTGATGCTATAGAGGAACAAAAGCTGAGAAAATTGACAGAGTTCCAAGCAAGATCAGCAAAGAGGAAGCGTAAAATTGGTGGTGGTGGTAGAGAGATAGTATCCTCTGTACCTGGGGAAAAAATGAATGGCTCTAGGAAACAAAAGAGGAAATCTCATTTTGATGATGAACTGACTAATACTAAGAAGGCAAGACAATTTAGACACACACCAAAAGTTCCACAAGGTAAGAATAAGACTACAATGAATGGAACTAACAAGTCAGACAAAAAATTCAAAAAGAAAGTTAAAAATCATACTAAAAGGAAGTAAAGTTTTTTTTTAAAAAAAAATTATACACATAAATCATAATAAATCATTGTTTTTTAAAGACTTTTGTGTGATTCAATTGAATATTTCTCTCTTTATTATTTTCATTTTGAAGACACGGTACAATTTTTAAGGCAACAACAAAATATAGCGGAAATCGTTAACTCTCTAACTATATTTTGAGTACAAATGTGAGAAGTTATTATCAGTGTGAAAAATAAGCTCAATTTTATTGAACTGGAAAAAACAAAGACATTATATTAATATTATAGTATAGTATTCACCAAATATGAATCATTAAATGACCGCTGCGAAAAGAAAGAAATAACAACTGAGTAACACCTCCAACGTAGTACCAACTTAGGAGTCATCCGTGATGATTTGAGCTTTGAAGTTTCAGTTTCTTATTCACTCTCCTCTTGTAATTTGCACTCATTTCCCTCATCATCGTGACCCATCCGTTCTAGGATACAAGGACCATTTGCATCCTTTTGTCCCTCAGAAATACTGCAAACATCTTGTATCTGTACCTCACGGAATCCTATTTTGAGTACGGTACCATTTTCGAGATCCTCTGGTAGTTTGTAATTTTTTTCAGTATCCAAAACTTTGTTCTCAGTATCCTTGTCATAAAAAGAATTCAAAATTAAATTCACAAACACCTGGTCAGTTTAATTAAATATTCATTACAATTGTCAGAATAAGAATACATTGTACATAATTAAGTCAATACCTTGAGTGTCAGGTCGTTGCCATTAATAGTCAAAAATCCGTCATGCTCCCAGATTTTGTTCTTTTTCTGAGAAGCCTTGGCCCACAGAATTGAATAAATAACCTCCTTGGGACCGGAATCAATTTTTGTGTGCGATTGAGAAGATTCGTATTCATCTACTTGACTATTATCCATGTCTGCCTCTTGTTCATAAGTCGGAATTTTACAAGTTTCTTGTAACTGAATTTCTCGGCCTCCAAATTTGATCACAGAGCCGTTGTTGAGATCATCGGGGAGTTTGTGATTCCTAGTAGAGTCCACGATATTACCTGACAAATCCTAGGAAGAAAACATATTAGATAGCTTACATACAAAAGAATTATAGTACCAGTTATTCCAAATCATATTCCATCATACCAATTTTTAAATACAACAATAATTTATTTATTATTCTCTACTGATAAAGTATTTTCCAAAGTACCTTGAGTGTCAGGTCGTTGCCATTAATAGTCAAAAATCCGTCATGCTCCCAGATTTTGTGCTTTTTCTGAGAAGCCTTGGCCCACAGAATAGAATACACAACTTCTTTAGGCTCAACCTTCCTTTTCTTTGAAGATGGTTCGTCGTCATCGCCACTATTCTTCAAAGAGTCATTACTTTCGTCCTCTGAAAAGATTAGATCAGAGACACCAACAATTTGGACTTCTCGCCCTCCTATTTTAACTGGAGGAGCACTATCAAGATCCTCTGGGTCCCTGTAATTTTTGAGACTCCCTAGATGGTTGCCCTCCAAGTCCTTAAACCCCAAAAAAAGTATCATTATCATGATTGAAAGCAATTCTAATTTCCAATTGTACGGCGAGTATAATACATGTCATTTATTTAAATGAGATTTAATATTTACCTGGAGGGTGAGGTCACTTCCATGTACAATCAGATAGCCATCATGGTATTGTATTTTGTCCGCTCGTCGTGGCTCTATAGCTCCAACAACTTTATAAACTACATCACGGGGATCGTAATCAAAATCACGTCTCTTTCGAGGTCTTGAGCTAGTCTTTTGGTCATCAACAACTTGACTACTACTCGTCTTCACGTCCAATACATAACCACCAGTTCCATTGTCATCCTTCTTTTGTTCTAATGTCGGATTTTCATAGATTTCTTGTAACTGGACTTCTCGTCCTCCAAATTTGATCACAGTGCCGCTATCAATATTATCTGGTAATTTATGATTCTTAGTCGAATCCACAATGTTACCCGACAAATCCTTCAAATTATATAAAGTAATAACATGCATTTAGTCGTAAGTAACATTGATAGCTACCACAAATTATCGTCAATCATTGTGTCAAGATTATGTAATGGTATTACTTATTTTATTAAAATTTTATGACATACCTTGAGTGTCAAATCATTTCCAATGATAGTTAGAAATCCATCATTTTCCCAAATTTTGTTCTTTTTCTGAGAAGATTTGGCCCATAAAACTGAGTACACAACACCCTTGGAACTAGAATATGTGAATAAAAATAAATCATTATTTAGGATACCATATATCTTGAACAATGTAATTACTAAAACAACAAGATTACCTAGTACTGGACTCAAGATGACTAGACTCTTCACCGTGATGATGACCATCATCTTCCACACCAGCCTCCTTATTCGCTTGGCAAGTCGTACAATTACGTATTTTACAGGGCTCGAGTTTGATGTCAACATCTCTCGTCCTTCGAGGAGGATTCCACGAATTTGGAACCCTGGTGACCTGCAACCCGTCTGAACTCTTTTCAGGTGTCGCCATTGCGAAAACTTGTCAGAATTTGACGAGAAAACCAGAGAACCAGAGAACCGAGAACCAAAAATGAAAAAAATCGTCAGGCTGCCGATCCCGCGTCGAATCAAACGTCCATAGAGCGTCCGCGCTTGATGAAAGTAAAAAAAATACTTTGTGTCCAGCAAACGTTTTTTCTTGGAATGTCTAGTTGATTGTGATCCTCGTACATACTAAAATGTTTGCATAGTTAACTCTCTTTCTTCACTGTTCTCCATTCATTGAACGTTTGACCATCGTCATACAACATTCTTTCTGTACTTATGGAACACACTAGCAATTATACACGGTTACAAACTCTTCATCCATTCT
>WJFB01001263.1:0-34619 GCA_009870185.1 Pygmarrhopalites habei
TATGTGCGTACATATAAATCATGCAGTTGATGTGTGTTTAGATGAATGTTGTCAACTATTGTAGACAGTACTGATGTGAATGTTGATTGAAATAAGCCATTGTAATGATATGGATTTGCTGAAACTCTTTACACATGGTCATTGGTTTAGTGGAGTAATGTTGTTGATGAGTCGTTTGGTACGTTAAATGTTTACAAATAAAACAGTTTTCCATGTTTTTCTTTTGAACAGCTGATATTGATGAATGACTGTACCAGAAATGCTGAGATAAGGAGACGAAGAATTTTGGGACTTTTGTCTTTCATCTTCTTCGCTTCCATTTCGCTTTTTGTTGCTGTCTGTGGGTGGTACATGGGTTCAAGTTCAAAAAGCAGTCCGGAGAAAAATGACGTGGAATCATTGAATGAGGAAGACAGAGTTCAACATCATTTGAGTAGTTCCTACAATGTGAAAGATTCATATGATTTGGTGAGTGCTTTTTTTATGAACATAATATTAGAGCGACACTTGGGAATTCTTTCAATTAGAACATGTGACGGAATTTTCGTTTTCTATTTGTTTCCCAAAATGATTATAAGAAATGTTTTTTTTCTTGAAGGGTCTTGGTCTCCATTCGGCTATTTTTATGCTCTCAGAAATTGGGCTATTGATCATTCAAACACTCCATGCTTTATCCGTGTGTATTTTTGATCAAGGTAAGTCAATATTATGCTAAATTGATTGCAGTTCAGCTTCTTTAAACTAAGTATACAAGTTCAAACTTGACATTGGATTCATTTGAGAAAATATGAGGCCATGATACTCATTGACAAATTTCCCATTGGTTATAATAACCTCAATTGACTTTTATGAATTTTTAAACTTTTCTCAGTTTGCACCAAACACAAGAATAACAGTAGATTGAATGAAGACTCCTATGCGAACATTGCGCACTCAATAAATTTCCAATTTGACTTGGCTTCTCTTCTCTTCGATTTGGTAAGTTGACTTTGGTATTTACAGAAAATTTTTATTTTTGCTTTGTTTGATCAGTCCCTGCTACCGTCATTGATGATGACGCTGAGAAAGCCAAGGTTAACCCATTATGTTTTAGAATTTGTTTGCCACGGCGCACCCAATTGTTGACTTATCATTAATAATATTATATATGCATTGGCTTTATGCTCTCATCATGACAAGTGGCACTGTCATTATAGTAATGATTTGACAGCATTTAGCAGCTTGAAATTAATGGGGTTTAGCAAATTTTCCACAAAAGAACTGCATGGATTATTAGCATATTGATGAGTCGTCATCAATGATGAACGATAAAATCATGATTTTTCTTGTAGAACCCTTATCACATGGAACTTTAAACAAACATATTCTTAAATTCATTATAGTTCGTCTTAATTTTTTTCTGTTTAAGACTTATTTGTAAAGTAGCACTTACATGTAAGTAATTCAAAAACGTGCATTAAATAATCATTATTTATTCTATTAATGACATGATTTTCCTTATTTCACAACAACAAGGAAAAATAAAAATACTATTTTTAAAATAGTCATACATTGTTTAATAGGGAGTTTTTATATTTCCAGACAAAGACTCTTTTGATATTTAATCAAACTAAGCATACTATTAGAATGACTCTGCCTGACTTGAATTTATAATTAAAAAGAGAGATGAAAATACTTTTTTGTTTTCCAGGTGCACCACGTCCATATGTTTGTTTGCTGTAATCTATTTCTTTCGATGACTTCCCTCATCGTGTCGTTGCAGATGAGGACTCGTGTCAGACTTATCCATGCCATACTAAAAAAGAGGAAAGCCTACATGTGGCTTGCACAAACACTGAACCAGTAAGATTTGCTTCCTTTTTTGCTCAATTTTTCATACATGCAATCTTTTGTTATGTACAATTATGCATTATGTATTACATATTATGCATAAAAAATATTCATTGTGATAACGAAAGTGACTCTCAGACCATTTTTTATGTATTTGTAGAATTGTACATTATTAGCAGTTGAGTTTACATAATGTCCACACACATGTTATCCCATTGGTTTGTCTCTTTTCGTTTTTTTTGTGCGTGCACAGAAGTTTTGAGTTTTTTTCCACTCTTTATCCCTATTACCACACGGACTTTGAGACACAACTGAGACTTACTGGCAAGATGAGAAGAATGTGTAGCCAGAGGGGTAGATACAAGCTAGAAGTATGCGATGTAGAATATTAGAGGGAGAGTGAGAGTAGTCACATTAGTGAGAATAAAAACTACGACTTATAAAATTACGCAGTTACAACACTCGGTCGTCGTCTCTAGAAACCGACAAATATGGGGGGTAGTGTACGCCACATAAAAGTCGTAGAAAGAATATCATTGCATTTGTAGAAAGCTTTATCCTATGAGATTGACAAAGATTGATAATACCACTTAAAAATATATAATGTTTTTGGTGTTTTACCAATTACGAGGTCAATTTGACATTCAAACTGATTCTCTGAAAACATACAATTTATTTATTTGTGAATCCATATCACGAGTTTGTTCACCTTTACATTTTTGTGATAGGTCAGTAATTGATTGTCGGTTTAATTTGAGATGATTGCGCTGATTCTTTTTTTAAGTCAGTCATATTATACAAGGGAAAGGCTTTAATCTGTAGGATGATGAGTTCGTGGGAGTATACCGTAATTGGAATGTTCTTGGGAGAAAAGAGAGAGAGAGAGAGAGAAAAAAATGAGAATTTCTTAAGAGTACTTCACCTTTGTACCGTTACTCTCAACTTGTTTATGTCAATAACTATTGTCATAGGTACCCTGCAGCCAAGCTTGAAGGGGACGGGGAGAAGGGGGAAATGGAGAACTGCGCAATATGTTGGGATTCATTAACAAATCAAGAGGCAAAATCCCTCCCTTGTCATCATAATTTTCACACGACATGTCTGAGGAAATGGCTACTCGTGAGTTATTCATGGTAAGTATAATAATATATGTTCTTATGTTCTGTAAGTTGTCAGTATGAATAATTAGTATTGTGTATTTAATTTATTACAATGAGTCAAATTTTTAGGGAGTACTTGTACATTGTACATGTATCTAGTTTGTATGGGTGTAAAGTAATAGTAAATATTTCGTTGAATAAGTAAATCTCTTAATCATAATACTGATAATTTCATTCTAAACTCTACAGTCCAACATGTCGTCTTTCACTACTCAATGAAAAAGAAATGCAACGTCACACTGCACGTAGCTCACGTCGTTTCAACAATCCCCGACCGAATGGTAAGTGCATAGATGCAAGTTTGCTCTTTCACTCAATTCAACTCTTTTTAACATTTTTAAACATTTAAAATAAGTGTGAAATAAGAATACAATAGAATTTTCATTGACTCTGACTGATCGATTTTTTAGGCCTGTGGGGATTTCTCCAGACAAGTAAGTGGAAGGATAATTCTGATACTGGGAAAAGCATATTGATGTTAATGAACGGTGAACAATGGTTTTTTTCTCGCTTAGGTCAAACTCTTTTAGATCTCTTTGGCGGATGGGATCCGAACGAAATATACACGGAGGGTAAGATATATACATTTCTTTGTTGAATATTGAGTGAACTACTTTTCAAATGTTACATGTTTTTTAATCCACAGTTCCTTCACAGCAGCGATCCGTTCCTTTATTTGGCATTGGAGTTCAAAATTGGACAGTTGAGGTGAGAACTAATAACATTAGTGCTCAACATAAATAAACGAAAGATGACTTATTTATCTGATGTTGACTGGAAATTTTTTTGTACAATTTTAGTCGCAGTCAGTCGCAGAAACGACGACTCGTACTGAAAAGAAAGATTAACTCGCATTCTTAATTAGTAATCTTTAATTTAAAGACAAGTCGTGACTCGCGACAACGTCCAAGGAGGGAGAGAGGATGTATGCAACTAATGTTCAACATAGCAACTAGATAATATCATACTCTAAAAAAGCAAGGAAACAGTGAGAAAAGAATTAGGACTATGAGAAACTCCAAATTAGTCTCTAAATTGTAAGGTTTAATGTGAAACAATAGTTGAAGAGTTAAGTATTTACATCACATTATTGTAGAAATGAGAACCATCTGATTTTATACTTGTAAAGACTAACTATGTGAATGTAGGGAAGTACGTTTTATAAATAATCAATTGTGAAAAAAAAATCATGGAAGAAAGTAATTGTGACTACAGGGAAAAAATCGTATTATTAGATATTTAGTATTACACAATGAATATATACACATCGCTAAAAAATCTGAACATTGTGGTCGGATTGTCGTGTACCTTTTTTAAATAATTACTGTTGCCAAGTTGGTTCCACAAATATGTGAGTTTATGGTAAAACCCGAAATAAGACTGGATAATAATAATAATCTATAATACATTTACTCAACGAATTCGAAGTGTTTCAAATTGTCATTTTTTTCATCCGTTTGTAAATTCTTTGCGTAGCGGAAGTTTTGATGTTTATGCATAATTGTCTCTGCCTTCAAAATCAATGTAGACTCACACATGCATAACTTAGAGTCATGATCGTTCAGCTTGGCTTTTTATTTTTTAAGTATCAAAATATATTCAGATCTGAAGAGTCATAATTTACAATATGTTTGTGTAATACTTATTAAATGAAGGATATTGTAGAAAATGTAAAGGAACGAATATCACTGAAAATGGTTCGTGTGGAGTCTACACCAAAGTTACTCACTTCCTAAATATTAATAAGCTAAGTAGTAAAACAGAGTTTTGGTCGTTCATAAATGAAAATTTACATGCGTTCATCTTCTCCAATCAATGCAGCTACTTTGGACAAGGTATTTAATAAATTTGTGTAGTCATGTTTTTCCAGACAGACATCATTTGAGGATTTTTCCATTTTTCGAAGTCGTTGAATTGCACCGAGTAGAGTCGTCCCACAAGAAGATTTTTTGGCTAGGAGCTTTCCCTTTTCTGAATTAGCTATTGAAGTCAAAAAATCAAAATTCGTTACCCGTAATCAGTTAGTTGCTCCCTTAGAATGCAAGGATAAAACAAAATTGACCAACACTACTAACCTGTCAGAGCCCACAAAGTGACTCCTACACTCTCTAATTCTTCGGCATCTTTCGAGTTGCATAATTTTAAAACAAGCGTTGGGAAGAAGGCATCTACAACAAGAATGATTAATTTATATTATCCCCGTAAGAAATGGATACCAAGCACAATATATTTAATATTTTACTTTTTTGATGCATAAAATATGTAAAACTGACTATCACATAAAAATCTGGGTCGATTTCCTGAATGGAAACTAAGATTCCGAAGCACCTTCAAGGCAAGTAAAGACATTGGTGGTTGGTCCCCTGTCAAGGCTAACAGAATCTCAATTGACTCAGGTACCTGAAATTAATTCCGTTAATTCATTCCTGTATCATATAGATGTAAATGTTTCTACAACGAAACAAGTTCAAAAGGTCCACAACTCACTTTTGGAAGTAGATTTTGTACATCAGTGTTAATTGTAAGGTGGACCAGAAACTGTAAAAACTCTTCTTTGACATGATTTTGTTTGGGACCCCATCTTTTTGTCTCATTTACATGTAGTCTTCGAATGAACACAAGAATTCCCGACTAGAGAAAAATAATAAAGTGAATGAGTAAACTAATCATTATCATTTTTAAGTGACAACGTGTGGGGTGGTTTTGTCTCCTACCTTGGCAATGATTGTTCGGCACTCAATCACAAACGTACAATTTCGAAGGAGAGAGAAGCACAAATCAATAGTCTTTATAGAAGGATTTTTGTCCACTGAATCTAATTCATTTTGAAGTATGTTCAGGACTTCGATGAAGAGAGATTGCGGTGTCACAACTTTTCTAGGAGTAACTATGTGTAAAACAAAAAGAATAATTGTTAGGTGTATCGAATATGTTCGATGAGGTGTTGTCGTAATTTACAAATAAATAATTGAAAATTTTGAATTACAACATGACCTACCCCCAACTAAATTTGTTGTTACTGTCAGTGAATGGGAGCCTAAAAATTTCGTAAATAAATTATTATTTAGCTGAGGGAACGTTTTTTAATGAAAAAAAGTAGTTATGATTGACATAAGTAATGCAATTTTGAGAACAATACTATTTTCTCACCTTCAGGAAATTCCTCCGTAAAATTCAAAAGACACTCAATGAATGCATGTAATAATGCCCTGTCTGGATTCATTGTCCACCATTTGAAGATTTTATGTAATGTATCTGCTAAATTATGTTTCAGTGCTTGTTCTCGTCCTCTTTCGTTGTCGTAGAGAAGGGCAGTTAAGACGGCCAATGTCCAAAATGTTTCCTCATGCCATAGTCCAAGATTGAGATTTTTCTTCTTTGAATTGATCTCAGTCGGCTCAAAATACTTTATACCAAAATTTCCTACAAGGAGAAGAACAGAGAGTCAAATGAAAAAGTTTTGAATGTATGTTATGAAATACAAAAGTCTTTGAAAAATTCCTTACGAAGTTTCTCAATGAGGCTTGTTACAAGTTCAATGTCAATCGCATAGTTTCTTGATGTGGGTGACAGGTTGAAAAGGGCTGCAAATGCATGTAAAACTGCAACTCTTTCTTCCAAATCCAGTGACTCTGAAATTATTGCCTTTAAACAATTGCACAAAGCAGCCCCATAAGAACATTGTATTTCAGAGAAAATTCCTTCACACAAGATTGGATGTCCGTTCACTTCCTTTTCTTGTTGAAACTTCGTCGTCATACTGAGAAAGCTCCGAATAAATGTCAATACGGTCTGTCGAACAAAAAAGGAAGAAGCAAAATGCATTAAATTGTAAAAAAAATATAATGATTAATGTATAATATTACCAGTTTTGAATCGAATGTTAATACTGTTTTATTGTAATAAGATATGTAAGAGATTTTTTACCTGTCGAAACTTGACACGCGCATCATTGTTTAACCAGTTGTGAATTTTGGGAAATATGATTGTCCAATGAGCCCAAACATTCCGTTGGAAATCCTCAAAATTCTCCCCAGCATCCACACACAGAATAGACAAAAGTGTAAAGACATTTATCCACAAAAATGACAATGTTTCCTTTGCCTTCTCACTACAGTTGGGAGGAGGTCTCAATAAGAATAATTGAATCAAGTGTGACAAGCTACGTTTGTCACCAATTAAAACTATTGAAGAATTTCGATCCAATTGGGAAATTGAGATGAGGGCTTGAACGACGCTCGACAAGGCTGCACAACAACGGTGCCAGGATGGTTCATCCATATCCTGAACTGATAACACTTCATGATTTGATAACAATCTACAACAAAGAGAGGAAAAAAAGAATTATTAAAAAATTGACTAAAATAATTAAAATAAATGATACAACATAAATATATAGGTACATTTTCATATATTCTTACACACCGAAATAATATGGAGCTAATACCACTACTCATAATATTTTGCACAAAGGGTGACTTTGCCAGTGATGCTGCATCTCGATTAGAATTTTCCGTCAAAAAATTCTTCACTAATGTTAGAAATAATTTGCACAAATGATTAAGGACGTTGGGTGTGATGAAAGGAGGTATATCGTCAGTTTCTGTTGTAACATAACACAAAGCAAACATTCATTTGCACTGATTAATATTCACACAATGGATAACATACACATTTTATTTTGCATTTTTTTGAAAAAAACAAGAAAAACACCTTCGCCTCCTGAACGGCCTGACAGTGGGTAAGAAAATACTGACATTGAGTCGTCACTGCTTTCACTCTGTTCTTTCTGCTGAAGTCGAGCTGTCTTGACTGATCCGCACCTATACATAATTAAATAATAATAATCCCCTTCAAGGAAGTTAACGGCACACCACTATGACTTTACAGATGTTGAATATATTACCTATTGAGTTTGGCATGCCAGTACACACTCGACACTAGTTTTATCATATCCTCAAGAAATTCATCAATTTCTAATGGAAACTGTTTTTCAACGTAACGAGAAACTTTTGCTAGTTCTTTCCAATTTTTAAGTAAATTAATTAATACTGTGGCAGCCTTGTATTGGACAATAGGTGCTTCGACAAGATTACTGAGATGTCTAAATAAATCAAAATAATTTAACAAGTAGTCAATTTGTTATGGATATTTATTCTTATTCTATTCCTTCAAAATACTTATTAATGATTTAATTACCTGTACGGCATACCCCAAGCTAACGCTGGTGGATCTAATCCAGAAAGAAGCGCTGAAGCTCCATTTTTAGATGCACACAAAATTTGACAAATCTGGAAAATCCAATTAAACATAATAGGGTTTGCTGAAATTGCCAAAATTTGATTTTTTATAATTATTGGGCACGACGAATCAATATAATAAATCCAGTAAAAAAAAATTTTCAGCGAACCTGAAAGGCAACAGTTCTTTCGTGAATACTCTCCAAAGTCCAAAGAAATGAAATATTTTCAACACATTTTTCAATCCATTCCCAGTTGGCCTCCTTTTCATTTGTGTTTGCTTTGTCCATGATAATGACCAAATGTAGCATTGAGAGGGAAGCATAATGAATCGGTCCACGATTACGAAATGAGTCTACACTACTTCGTTCTCCCTAGAAAAAAAATATGAAGGAGTTACTCGTTTTGAATTTTATAATACTTATACAACTGATGTACCCGTAGTATTGCTCTATTATTCTTTGATTCTACATATGTGGAATTATTTCCGAAATGAAACAAATAAATACGTTGTAGAAAAGGAAGGGTACTTACTAATGCTGCCAATGCATCACAAACTTTCCGTAATAGTGCGAGTACAGCGCTTCGATTTTTTAACAATTTCTCTTGAATGCATGGATAGGAACTGAGGTTTGCAACACCATAAAAAACTCCATGGAGTGAGGCTACAAAATATTTTGAAATATTCTCCATACAACACAGTACTACTTTTTGTTCATAGAAATGACTTTAAGAATTGTAGACATATTACTAACCGGATGATGCATAATTATCCGCTGCTGCATCACTCAAAATTTGAGAAAATGTACTGAAGAGTTCCCATAAAAGTTGTCCTTCTTCTTGAGTACCCAGTTCCTTTGAGAGGAGACAATGATAAAAATCAAATAAAGATCTTAAAATAGTTGGTAAAGTTGTCCCAGAAGAATCGGCTTCAATTTTGTTACAATGATGAGTTAATAGTCGTAGTCCAGCACATCCCTTGGAACCACATAATGGCACAATCCACTCTAATAGAGGATGAGAACTCTCCACAGTTTTGAGAATGAAACCAAGTAAATCTAAGACTTTCACGAGTAAATCTTCATCATCTTGACTTGTCGGTTCAACAGACAAAAATCGATAGAAAGCTTCTCTCCAATGAGGACTTCTAAAAATTGTTTCGTAATCTTGATCACGAGATGACTGTTGACTGATTTTACCCTTAGTAGTTCTCTTTGTTGGCATTACTGTGTAGTTTCGAGATTTTAGTAGTAAAACAAAAGAAAATTCTTTCAATCGATGAATTGCTTCCAACACACCTTTATGACCACTAGAATTTTGTACATCTATCAGGAAAGTGTTGATTGGTTTCTGAGGTTCTTCCCAACTCCCATTTTTCAATTTCCCTTGATAGGCATAAGAAATGGACTCAAGAATATAATCGCCAAAGATGACCTCATCATCGTCTGCTGGTTGAAACGGAGCTAGGGGTCGACTTGAGTAAGAATTTGAATATGTATCACCCCCAGAACTTTTAAGATCGTACCTATGAAAGAAAAGAAATAACACACAAATAAACATGAGTTCTCCCTGATAATCATAAAGTACATAACTGAATTATGAGATACTTACAAAATTTCTTGCAGGAGCATCATTAAATTTTTTGTATTGACATTGGGAAATATTTGAACACATTTTAGGAAAGTGACAGAGAATGAGGACAGTAGAATCCATCGAGTTACTCGATTTGAGTCAAAAAGTATTGATCTTGACAGTAAACGTAGAATTTTACAAATCTATTTAAAAAAGACAAATTGAAAATAATCAGGTACTTTCAGTGTGATAATTATATGTTTTATTTATACATACGAAGATACTACTGTTTTAGCATTGTCTTCAACAAAGATCGTTACAGAAGGAAAAAAATTCGCTTACATTTGCAGCAAAATAGTCTGAATTGGAATAGGACAAATCTGCAGCAGATAATGGATAAGATTCTCCATAGTAGCCTTGGGGTCCCTTAGTCTATTCAAATAAGAAATTGTTACTAACATTTCAAATAAAAATGAGGAAGACTATAGAGTGGATGTAAAGTCACACAATCTTGTGAATTTGTGATACCTCAGAAACGAAGCCTCCTTCAGAATTATGAAATTCACTAGAGTTTAATTGATGGAGTCGGGCACGAAGTAACCAGGAAAGTTTTAAAAGGGCTTGAAAAGCAATGTAATTCACTTTGTCATCCATCCATCCATCTTGTACGACTTGAGCCAAGCTCTGAATTAAACGATAGTAAACAAGAACGATAGTAAAAATATAGAATTAAAATTTTAATAATCATGCTGGGAAACAAAGAGCAATTTACTGTCATGAAATATCATACGCACCAAACTGACGGCTGATTCTTGAATAAAAATTTCTGGTGGAAAATCATGTAAAAGTACATCACGGACAAATGAACATGTCATAAAGACTAAATTTTCATTTTTCGAATTGAGAGAGTCGACTGTAGAACTGAGTACTCTTCTATCAGATGGTCCTAAACGAACAGTCTTGATAGTGACTGACTGATGAACTTTTATTTTTCTCCAAGGCTGGGCTGCATATGTGGACGGTTGGATAGGAGGTTCACGACTTTTAGATTTTGGGAAAAAATGTTGAACAGGAACATCAGAGTAGCCCGAAATTTCGGAAATTTTTTCCAACTCATCCATTTCACGAAATGATGATAGGGCAATATTTCTTGGAGTGATAGTTGATAAAGGTAGAGGAGGAGTTGGTACACTCAAATTTCCTTCGTCCGCTGGTCCTTCACAATGAATATAAAAACTTCCAACTTTGTCTAGTAATAAATTGATTGATTTCCGAATCTCTCCACCAAATTCTAGTCTTCGTTTAGATAATAGAGTGTCCAAGTGATTTCCAATAAAAAGTTTTCTAAATTCATCCGACTGTAATAAACAAATAAAAAAACACACTACTTTCAATTTATTTAAATAATCTAAAAATTATTCGGTCACAGTACCCTTCAGAGGCTGAGAAAGAGAGTGAGACAGAAATGTTGTATTTGTAGACGGTATATTTTGCTACGTACCTGTGCAAGTCGTGTAAATAGGCGAATGACCAGTTGGAACCCCTCGTAGTTTTCATCAACGGGGTCATACGTTCTTACCCAGCTTTGTGTTAATCGATTTAGTAGATCGACTCGTTTGCCCAGACTATCGCTGGACACAAGACCACAATCAATTTTCCTCCATAGACATTTTAATGCACGCATCCGAACATCCTGCAACTCATGACCTTTGATGAAAATAAAAAGAATTGATTAATTTCCAACCATTTACCATTGCTGTAAGGAATAAATGCAAGTGGTTAGCTCCTGTCAGAAGACCCCCTTCTCACATAATGGATTAGACACACACAAAACTGAGATTGGGGCTAGTGAGTACTTACAACACGTACGTATACATTTATGTATATGGTAAAAGCTTGTTTGATCGTGTATGTGTACTTAATCGACTAAACATTTTGACTCGCTCTTACCCAGATTAGCAATCAGTTGATTCGTCGTCGTATCATTCTCCAGGTCACGATACAGAAGTTCCTGAGAATGGGATCTGGAACCAATGTTATTATTATTGATGTTATTCTCGTTCATGTCCATGTTGCTAGATGTTTTTTCGTTACAACTTCCGACAACCACCGCCCCAGACAATCACTGCAGTCACTTTCCTTTCCTCCCAATCCAATCAATAATACGAAAATTACCCTGGTGCGGTGTCAATCGGTGCCTGTCACCGAACATTTCCAAGCGTGTATAAAAGAAGTAACCGTCAAAATATCAACAGAAAAATTCAAACCGGGTAAGGCCCCGGGGGCCTCACGAAAAAATTTCTATGAACGCTCATTCTCTGTGACAAAATGAAATTTTACTTTCTCACTTTCTCTTTTCAGGACAGAAATAAAATAGCTGGGATGCAAAATTTACAATTTGAATGAATGATATCTTCGATAAATGGTATTTTTTTTATTGAGCTACAAATTAAATTAAACGCTCACACTTTTCATTTAGAAATATGTTGATTAAAATGACAAGCAATCTCAATTGAAAGTGAAAATTATACAACAATAAATACTTTTTTGTGTAAAAGATTTTTTTTTGGAATCATATATTATTTCATGTAATATATATTAATATTGTACGGGTACAAGCATTGTAAAAACGAATACAAATGTAGAGGTGGAGGACATTTACAGTAGTACTCCAAGCGAATAAGTAAGTAGTTTGTCTCGCTTCATCTCCTAATATAAATAATTGTCTAATTGCATTCATTGCCCAGGACCTGGAGGGAAAAAATTCATTAATGTAAATGAAACCGTAGAAATTTATGGACCTTTCTGTTTAATAAAAATATTTTAAAAAATACCCACCTGCCAATGACTTGTCCATAAACTTCTTTTTTGAAAAGCACAACCACCATTTTGATGCTTTCCCGTCTTCCGTATTGAAAACCTTTTCACATACCCTCGCTCCACATTCTTGTCGTACTTGAAGTAAATACTGTCGTAGGAGTTCTGTGATACACAAAAAATACAAGTTTATGAACTTTTTCTTTAACACACAAGAAGTTCAGAATGCATGCATGTTAAATACTTTTGATAAATTGTAAGGAAATTCTTTTTTAAAAAATCATTCTTACCAGCCTCTTGAGGGGAGCCAGGTTTGGCGTATACGGAATTGAGAACAAATCCAGGATCACCAGGAATATCAAATTTGCTGATGGCTAAACTGTACATTTCTTGTAGTCCTTGATTCTTACTTGTACATTTGGACAACTTCTTCAGACATTCGCTAATGTAGAGTGTCACGTAAATCAAAAGTCGATCACTCTCACTCTGTACAAAAGTGGGGGAAAAAAATTCATCATTTACATGGTGATGGTACTGGATAAGTATCAAGAAAAGACAGCGGATGAGTCATTTACTCACCTTGATTTCATATGTCCGAAAAAATACATTAGATTTGAAATAGTACATCGCCTCATCGATAATGTCTAGTTCAGAATTGTCTTTGGCAGCTCTGTTAAAAAACAAATAGAATATTTAGCATGTTCAGCATGTATCCATAAACCGTATATGGTACAATAATGCAAACTTACGGTCCTCTGACTTGTGTCCTTATTGGGAGGAGAGCCATATTACCCACGACGTGAGACACGTTGAATAGTTGTGAATGATACGCCTGGACATGCCAAAAAATCAAATTTTTAGCAATTAAAGTTATTATGAACACATTTGTCACTGACAAAGACTGTCAAACAGATATTTGTTTAGAACTATAGGTGTGAGTGACTTACCATTTGAGCTCCTTGTGGACAAGACACTTTTCTACAGGCAAATTACTAACTAGCTAACAAATCTGAAATAAAAATTATGATTAAAAGGCGTTAACCATTAAAGTTAACGATATTTCAGTCCGGCTCTGACTAAGAATAAACAGTGTTGTACGAGTTCAACCCAATGTTCGGGTTGAACTTTTTCCATTCTTGACCGCTATAACACGTTTTTACATAGGTCTATATGGAAACATAAGCTTACAGATCTAACAGCACTGAAAAAAATTGGGATTAAAGACTAATGGTTCATTAGTAATGACCCATACGCCATAATCATTCCCTCCTTATGACTGCTTCGCAATCATAATTAGCCTGCTTTCTCGTGCTTGATTCACATTAGTACAGTATACAAGGACCTATGTGAGATTCAATGCCCTTTATAGTATATCTTGAATTTCATCCTACAGTCTTACTGCCGATATTTCTGCGATTCATTGACTGCGAGGAAAGGCTGATTGACCTCCAATAATACCGTTGACGTACAGGATGTCATTAGACTCTGAGGCGTCGATTTTCCTGTAAGGGAACATTATGTCTAGAAAATTCAGCAGTGAATTTCATTCATTGTATGACGACAATCCCTTTAACAGAAAATCGTCCATAAGACATGACAAAATATTTTCGAGAACTTGGGATGGGACTGGTACAACAGTGTTGGTGACCGGTCTTTTTCGAACTCACTTTCCTCAAAGATTCTAAGCCTTCTGCTATTCCCGTCAAATAGTTCTACAAAGTTGTGCAGAAATGGCAGAAGTGGAAAAAGTTGAGGAAGTTTTGGCACAAAATGTGACCAACGGGACCACCAGACCACCTGCGACCACGGAGGGAATGATTATGGCGTATGGGTCATTAGTCTTTATGGCCTTAATCCCAATTTTCTTCGGTGCTATTAGATCTGTAAAGCATCATAAGGAGCAGAAGGATGCATACGAGGTAAGCTATGTTTCCATATGGACCTTATGTAACGTGTTATAGCTGTCAAGAATGAATGACTTTTGCAAGCATCGGCATTTACCACTCGGATATGATCAAATCATGTTTAATTCTTTTGGACATAATGTACGAAATGCTGGTGGGGTCGTAGGTTAATTTTATAATGACGCTATATTATTTTTTGTAGAAATCGGGAGAAAAACCGGACACCATGACGAGAAAAGATGCAGCAATGTTTCCTGGTGATTTTTTATTATTGTAATTTTGACATGCCGTATATGTGCCGTATCGTCATATCTTTGTAAAATTTAAGTCATAAAAGTACGGTCATTTATAAATAATCAATTTCTATAAATAAAAATTTTCATTTTTTTTGTTTCAGTTATCGCTAGTTGTGCACTCTTGGGTCTATATATTTTCTTCCAGGTGAGAAAAAATATGTTTAGTTTACACTAAGTTGGTTGTATACTGGATGAAAAATATTGGGAATAAAAATATTAATGTTTTATCTTCTCTCCTTCCAGATATTCTCAAAAGAATACATCAATTTGCTGTTAACATTTTACTTTTTCTTCTTGGGTGTGCTGGCTCTGACTCATTTACTGAGGTACAATATGTTCAATACATCAGTTTTACTACAAAATGTTGTACAAATTCATATGATGAGTGTTCTACTGTGATGGTCAATGATCATTTATACATCACAACTACCTCTAAGAAGTTCTGATGAATTTTCAAATTAAACATTTTACGCTACCACCATGTGGCTTTTTTTAAAAGATGTAAAATTTAGTTTGTTTTTTGTTTTTTTCTACAGCCCTGTGATATCAAAACTGGTCCCTACTGGTATTCCCAATATAGAATATCATATTTTATTCACTCAAAAAGGGAAAGATTCAAAGGACGTAAGCATAAGTTTGATCGACTATCAATTTTCCTCCCATGATCTTGTCTGTCTTGCCATCTGTTCACTGATTGGTGTATGGTACATTATCCAAAAGGTAAATACTTTATAATTTTGAAAATCCTTGATAGTAAAAATTCATCGTCTTATTATGCAAGTGTCTAAGTAAATGATTCTCTGTTTCTTTTTCAATTTAGCATTGGCTGGCAAATAATTTATTTGGCATGGCATTCGCCATAAATGGTGTGGAACTACTTCACCTGAATAACGTTGTCACTGGCTGTATCCTTCTGGGAGGACTTTTCTTCTATGATATCTTTTGGGTTTTTGGAACAAACGTTATGGTCACGGTCGCCAAGTCTTTCGAGGCTCCAATCAAACGTAACAAAAATTAATTTAAATTAATTTCATCTTTTTTTGGCCAGTACTAAATAGAATTGCAAATGATGAGTGTTCTAATGTGATGGTCTATGATCATATTCATACCACAATTACCTCTAAGAAGTTCTGATTGCAAAAAATTAATATTACGAAACGCTTTTTGTTGTGACATGATTTTAAAAATTCATTCTCAAAAGATATACTTGATGACATTTGATTTCTTACAGTGGTGTTCCCACAAGATTTACTAGAGAAAGGTTTAGCTGCTGATAATTTTGCAATGTTGGGATTAGGAGATATCGTTTTACCAGGTAATAGCACATACTAAACTAAATTTTAGTAAATGTTAAGTAGAGTATGATCGGATTTAAACTCGAAACATGTACATGACAATATTTTCATTGTTTTAGGAATCTTTATCGCCCTACTCTTGAGATTTGATCATAGGTAAAAAGTCTTTAGATGACATAAGTAATGGATATGTAGTGATTTGACACATGTGTGTGTAATATCCTTGGGCTGAAGGATCGGATTGATTAAATGAGTGACTGATATATAACTTTGTTATCATTTCAGTATGAGTTCGAAGGGTCGAAGTTCAAAGACGTACTTTGCTGCTTCCTTCATCGCATACATTTTGGGTCTTTTGACAACCATGCTGGTCATGCACGTGTATCGTCACGCACAACCGGCTCTTTTGTACCTTGTTCCTGCTTGTATTGGGATTCCTTTGTTCTTAGCTCTTGTAAAAGGAGATCTCAAGGCACTCTTTCAGTAAGTATCAGATAATATTTATATATTACAAGTTGAAATAGATTTAAAAAATTTTTTTAAATGATGAGCGTGCCTCTGTGATTGTCAATGATCATGTATACACCACAACTACCTCTAAGAAGTTCTGATAAATAAATAAATGTTTCAAAAAGAACATTTAACAAAATTACAATAATGATAAAATGACTAAGAACATTTTTGTTTCTTCTACCCTTCCAGATACGAGGATCATCCTGGATCAGACGACGACCAAAAGTCTACAGATGCTAAGTCAGTAAACTCCAAAGAAACAAAAAAAGCAAATTAAAATGAAATTACCTGTATGTTACACACTAATGTATAATAATTTAATTTATTATTATTATGACATATATCATGAAAATACATAAATAGAATTATTATTGTAATTATTCCATTTTTCTTTAATTGTGGTGGATACGTCGAATGTACTTGTAATTGTGAGGGCGTGAGTTGATGAGAGGATCCCTCTCAGTGGGAACTTTTTCGGAGACAAATTCATAATATAATAGTATGTATCATCTTTTCTTGTATGTAAAACTTTCTTATGCATTCATATTCTATTTCTAATATTGTTATTTATATAAAATGTGAAATCTGAGTAAACTTGTACGTTATTTTCTTGGTTGTTTAAAACTCTCTCTGTAACTTGTGAGTATGATTTTAGACTTTAAAATAAGTACAGTTTTAGGAAAGGGACACCTCAAATACATATTTTGGCCGAAAGTCTTTGGATCATTCTTTAATTGGCATACTAGAATTGATTTGTTCATAATAATGTGGCAAGTTAATAATTATGTAATAGACAATTTTACAAGGAGTATGCTTTGATTTTAGTTCTTTCCTCTTTCAAAATTCTAAAAAGATAGACTTTTGTGCAAAGACTGTTCTTGACTTGAAATAATTGAAATACAATGTCCATGCTCAATTTTATGACCTTGAATATGTCAACTTGAGTATTCATATGATATGTTAATGAGATACAAAAACAAATATGTAGAAAAGTACACACGGAGATAATGCAGTAAGGTAGACAACAACAACTGGAGAGAATTATTGGCGTGTAATTAAAAGTCATTTTTATTTCAATTATTATATGAAAATTGAATTTCGAGCCTTTAAAATTGTGAAAATTTTAGTCTTGAAATTGTTATGATTTTATAAAATAGTCATAATAAAAAAAGTGTTCACTTAAACAAAACACGCACACAAAACATACTTGATCACCATTAAAAAGTTAAAACATGGGAGGGGTAACAATACCACTAACAAAGTAGAGGGTCAGTGGCCACACAATAGCCGCAGTCAACGGGGACACGCATCAGCTTCCACAAAAACAGGATGACGACGAATGGACAGGACACGAAGAATGACGAGGAAGGAATTAACCATAAAAGCCATAGCCTCCATATCTACAGAAATATAGTACAAATAGAACAACAACCAAGAATTAAATGTTGTCAAAACACACATAAGTACTTGTTACACTTCCCACAAACATACATGTAGTACAAACTGATGAATATAACTAATAAAATGAATAGAAAAAGTGAACTCACGGGTAACCCCAGCCTCCCCATCCACCATAAGGGTATCCTCCCCAACCGCCTCCCCATCCTCCGTAGAATCCACCGAATCCAAGTCCAATGAAAGTCTCGGATGTCTCCAGGTCATCGGTTGGCTTCGGAGAAACTGTCTTCGTAGAATCCAATGCAGTCGGACTGGGCGTGTTCACAGGAACAGAAAGGACCATATCACAAGTGACCACAACAAGAAGGACCAAGATGAGAAACTGGAATAAAAAAAAACAAAAACTGTGATTAGTACATATTTCAATCTTACACGAGAAGCCTTCGAGTCGAAGGAAGGAGGACGAAGAAAAGTCAAGGGGTCAATGGAGAAAATAAACTGGCAAAATTTCAAAAAAATGAAATAGAAATTGAGAAAAACTCACCTTAATAGACTCCATTCTTTCAGTTAAAAAGGGTAGTGTTGTTGCAACAACAAAAGTCGAGGTTAAAAGAGTTTAAAAATTGTACAGTAGCTACTGTTAAAAAAAATCAGGAGGACTACAAGTCTGTCAAGCAAAGTCAGGAACCTTTCTGAGGTTTGACTGGACCTGTGGCCCTCCTTTTATACCCATTGCCCTGATGACTGACCGTGTCATTTGCATTATTTGTTCATTTCGCTTTTCCCCGTGTTATTTATGTACGATAGTAGAAACAAGGAGAAATTTTTCACCTCAGTTTTTCCTTAGAATTAACTTACAGCTGTGTTCTCGCTCTCACTGTTAAATTATTCACAGTTTCCTATCAGCTGGTCAGTTCTGTGGACGACAAGATTCTTACAATAAGTGTAAATATTAAATGCAAACAGACAGATTCAAATATTTTGAGCATATACACCACAAATTACCATTATTAGGAAATATTCAACTATTCAATATGTAAACATGGCAGACACAGAATCATCATCAAATTCACAAACTATCATTCCTGGTCAAAAACCCAATTTAATTCGACATGAGAAACATTACAAACAAATCGTATGCATAAAATTTTTGAATTCTATTTTATTTTTAATGTGAACTATGGAGAGAGAGAAAACGGTTTTTTTGTCAGTGACCACTTAGCGGTCACCATTTCATTATAATAAATTCCTGAAATTGTGGAAATTAGTTATTTAATTAGCGTGGAGAATAATATATTACACACATTCTTTTCGGAAGAAAGAATCCAAAGAAGCGGCCGTGCTTGCACGTGTTTATGTATCTCGTTACTATCTCATTAGCATATTACATGTCGTATGCATAAGTACTCAAGTTCACAGTGTAACCTTTACCCATACAAAACCATGAAATTGACCCTGGGCATAACATCTTCTCTCTGTAAATCCGAGTGTGTGTGCTGACTGAGTACAGAGAGTGACAGAAAAAATTGTTATCACTCAACTGATGTTTCAAGTTGCTAGGTTCCAGTTGATGTTTCCCCATTTCCAGCCGTCACATCCTTCCAAATTTTTTATATGCTAGTCAAGAAAAAAGCAAAGTATATTTTCTCAGAATTAAGTGTGCCAATCTTCCTAATCGAGGACTCGTGTATGATCCTATTCCACCTCTTCCCATTATTGTCCATGAAAGAGACAACAACAGTTCCGTACAACTTTCCGGAAATATGCAACTGTATGCATATTTACAATAGTACGTACGCTGATGAATAATGATGTCATTATATTATAACACTTTGTGAGTCAATACATTTTGTCTTTAAGAAAAAAGAAGGAAATGTTAGTAGTTCTTGACGTGGGAGTCGCTGAGTCCCTTCAGTTTTCTAGTTAAATCATTTTGACGCTGATTTGTGAATTTAAGTCAATCGTAAGTAAAAGTAGGATCTGATCTTTGCAAGTCAAATAAAAAGTTCAAATTTTTTGTTGTAAAGTTACGAATGAACGTGGAATCTTCCTTTTGTCCTCTTCTCATCATTAAAAGTGAAAGAGGGAGACTTCACAAGGGAAATTATTATGCAATGTATAGCATGATAGTAATTTGTAGAGAATATACAAGTAGGAAAAGTCCCCATCCCTCTGAAAGCTACTATATAAAGTTAGGCCCATTAACTGTCATCTATTACAGTTTTTATGGTCTCCTTTTGCTCACTCTCCTCGAGATAAAGAAAAAGAGGAGACGGACATAAAAGAAAATAATATACATGCAATATAACGGTTGAGGAATGTGTTTCATTCACAGTTTTCCATGCTAAATTACCCCTTGTTATATGTGAGTGTGTGTGTGCTTTCCCTCTTCCTTCCTTCATCACACCGTCGTCATTGTGCAACACTTTCCGAGTTCTTTTCATCCACGACACAATCTGTATTCACACAAATGCACGTGCTAGTCAAATTCCTCACAAGTCACTGAAAAATCACTCGGTCCAAGCATGAGCTAAAGTTTGCATCTACAACTTTGATAAGAGAAATCTGAATGACATGCAACGAGACCACTTTCTTTCCTACATGTTGACTCTGCTGGAGAATACGAAGGATAATGAAGGCAAATGAGGATGTGGAATGGGTACAGAAGAAAAAATAGAGCATTGTTGTTTTATTCAAATAATAAACAATACTAATGACATGTACGATCAACATTTTGAGGATGACAAATAATTTGCAAAATAAAACATACGAGTATTCTACACTGTACGTAATCTTACCAAAAAACAAATGTACCATACACCCTGACTACTTGAGACTAAAATGAACTTAAAATGACTTTACTTAAAGTCATTTTAAGTACAGTCTAGGTATTACAAATTAATTATTTACATATCGTTTAAAAATACTTATTTGCACCTTTGTTTGTAAACCACGAAAGGAATTAAATACACTCATTAACCCGCTTCCCCTTCTAGAAAAAATAATACTATTTTGCGAGAAGTGGTTGCTAATAATTATTCGATCGGAGATTATTCTTACCACCTTCCTTCTCAACGTATAAAGGAGGGGATCGAGTAGAATACAATGAAGACTAGACGAGTTCATGAACGAGTCTTTCTCTTCTCTGGAGAAGTGTTGGATACGTTACAATACCATACAAACCACAAACAGTCTATATAGGTATGGATTAGAGGGTTATCATATGAGGGTTCAAATGAAAGAGATATTACTTTGTCATCATCTTGGAGAAATGTCCGAAAAATTGCAACAAACATTCAAGCTGGAGAAAGACAAGTCGAGTAGGCTGGAGGATACATAGGAGGATAGTATCGGTAAAAAATATTATTAAATTGAATTGGATCGGGTAATCACCTCACATTCCTACCCGTCCTCTCCGCACACACAAATTTCCACAATTCTCTAAGCAGAGAAAGAAAGAGAAAACCCCTTCCCTGACTCAACGTCCCATGTTATCACGTTACGGAGAAACAGAAAGAGAGACTGGAATTGGGAGCAAGATGAAGGGATCTCAAATGCACACATTACAAACAGAATGTCATGGTGCTTTTGTAATATTATAGCCTATAATACGATTTAATTAGTCGGCCGCTGAATGTTTTAAGCTTGCACTTTTCCATTACACCAATTGGTTTCCCTTTTCTCCCCCCTCATATAACTACCATATCCATGTGAAATCATCATGCTACAGGAATTCTCACAGTATTATCTCAAAGTCAATTGTTAGGTTATTGCAACTGTAGACATCCCTTACATATACACTAATTTCCCCAGTAGTGCCAATACTAGTGTGTATAATAATTTCATCAGACTAGGCAGGAAGGGAGGAAAAGGGAAATGGGCGGATCTCAATTCGTCCAAAATTACCCTTTGACTAAAGTAACCTTAATTTAAAATCTAACTACAATTTGGAGATGGAGGGGGAAGACACTTGAACGACAATTCTAATGCACAACACGAAATACACTAACCTGAATTCTAAAATAATTTATAATCGGAGTAGGAGGAAATTATCTTGAGAGAGAAAATTTGCTATAGCACATACAAAAATGCAGATCAACTGACTCTCGTCACTACTCCTCACTTTTTCCGTGTAATAATAACGTACAATGCTATACGTTCACTTTTTAAGTAAAGTTATTACTAACATAAAATACTGAACTTTAAGTAGTACCTCAGTGCATCACAGTGAAACCGTAATAAATCCTCACCGTCTAATGTGTCCGCGCAGCAGTATGGTATATTTGACCTCACACTTCTGTAAACATTATCATCATTAAATTGAGACTAAAGTATTACACAAATATTGCAATTTGGACTGAGTTCATGACCAAAACAGGGCTAAGGGTAGTCAAAATTAATCACCGCAATACATTAGGTACATAGTATAAATTGTGTATAAGTACATATATACAACCAAAAACAATCCGTTGTATTTCTTGATTAACCGTACTTTGAAATAATTTGATGACACTTTGTGTTATTATTACTCGTCTTATGATACATAAGGTGTACTCACTGATTGTGCACAGGTAATATTGCAGTAAAAAAATAAGTAAGCAGAGGTAAATTGAGCGAGTTCATCAAACGTGTTCCATTATGCACTTTTTCATTAGTATGTAAGTAGTACTCAGATAAAAAAAATATCACTCTTGATGAATTTGAAATTGGTGAGTATGGGCCCATTGCTCAAATTTTCGTTTCAAGGACTCGGCGTCCACTAGTTCAGACACGGAATTGTTGGATCTGGACACGACGTAACACTTTTCATCTCTGGATATTCATGTGGATAACAAAAGGAAAATCAATCCATGTACGATTGTATGCGAGTGCCAGTATATTGAATTGCCCAACGTTAAAAGGGATGTACTTACATTTTTGGAGGAGGAAAATCGTGGGTGAAGATATAATTGGGGTTGCTCTTTTCATAAAAACCAACACTGCACAAAGGGTTCTTGTTACCATTCCCATAATCGATTTTTGTAGAAATCAATATGATGTTGGGACTGATGGCATGAAAATCTTTAAGTGCCTGTCCCTGTAAAAACATATTCAAATTCATACAGTTGGTTGTAATCAGTGACCATTGATCAAAGAATACACAACTAAAGTAGCCGTGAAGAGTAAGCCAAAAAATGAATAGTAGGATAATGAAATGTAAACCAATATTGAATAAATTATTCATCAAAACTGTACCTTGGGTGGAGTGGAAAGATAACCAAGATATTTATACAAATTACGCCTAACGATATTTCCAAAAATTTTCTTCGCCTCTGTGCAATCCTCACTCCAATACAGAATCATGTCAAACACTGAATCATTCAGCTTCAAAAATGCATCCTTTTTTCAAAAAATCAGAAATTGCAGAAAGAAAATTAAATTATTATGGAATATATCATGTACTAATTATAGATTTAAATGTAGTAACCCGTAATTAATCCAGTACCAAGAAGAAGAACAAACATACCAGATCTGTGTGAGCTGTGCTTAAAGAGTACACCTGTCTGCAAAATAAAGGAATACACATGTATTGTATAAGTGTGTGTATGATGGAATTTACATAATTACTAATTTTTTAAAATAAATTACCCATTCTTTCCTTTGATCTCAAAATAAGGCTCAGCTGCATGGAGTCCATCCAGAACCCTGCGAAATGTAGAAAATATAACTTTCGGCATGTATTAAATGGTCATCCTAATTAAAATTTGAATCTGTAATGTAGTACATGACAATCAATTATGCTTCGTGTACACATATATTGCCCTTATTTCATTGGATTAATTCCATAGGGCAGTGATTTTGACCAAGGATAAAAAATTTACATGTGCATGAAAGGTTTGGTAGTTTAGATGATGAGGAGGAGAGTAATTGTGTATAAGGTTACCAACTAGAGTACTAGTGGACAATGTACAACATTCCATCATTACTGTGTGCGTAAAGAAATTATCGAGCTAGAAACACACACTCACACACACCAGGCAAACATCAGTGTACGCAGGAGAAAACAGCGAAGAAAGCTAGAGAGGAGGAGGAAGAAAGTGGATGAAAGCAGAAATCCCTGTCACATTGACTTTTACGAGCTCAATTTCCTAAAATCGTTTCACATAAAAAAAGGACAAAAAAGGGGAAAAGCAACTCTTTGGGGAGGAAGGGATCAAAGAGACGCCCATCTAGATTTACTATTTAACACGGCAAACTTTCATCTTCCCATCTTAACACTGTAATATCTCGTCACGTGTACTAACCAACTAACATACATGTCTGGTATGCCCACAATCTTCTACTGGAATTAAACTATGAGCTCGCTAACTGTAAACCCATTAAACAATAAACCATCCTATTCTACTGACTACACTAGCAGTACACAAGTTTTTTCCTGTCATCCAGCAAAAATTCTACATACAATACATAACCAAATTTCTGTCAGTGGTTTTGCTACAGAATGTTCCCAAAAAACGTTCAGTCTAATTTCACTGTACACAAAATGTGTATGGATAAATCCAGATACGTACATGACACAAGAAGCACGATTTTATTTCCCTACCAAGATTCACACACGCACATTGTACATAAAGTATCTTGTTCTTTGGGGGAGAGGCAAAAATGTTGGTGCAGATTTTCCCCTTCCGTTCGAGAATCACATTGACTCTTCTCCTAGTGTAAGATCAACATTGAGACTCCGGATATGATTATAATCGTCTCAATGTTAAGGATCTTTTACCTACAATATGTAAATCCTAGTAAGAGTCTTCTACCCTGATATAAATTTATAAGGCGATTCAGTAACAATGAGGAAAGGTTTAATTAAATTAATACAATCTATAGCTATATATTGTATGGCACATAGAAATTTCGTAGTTACATGGCATGTCTACATACATACTCTAATGCAGCATAATGGTAGAACGATCAGCATCATCAATTGATTCTTTAATCTTTTTTTTCGACGTGAGATGAAATGAAAAATTACCCAGCTGACACAACATTCTGTACTCCCCTTCTCTTTCTCTCCGCCGACCCAAATGGCCTATGTGGGAGGAAAGAGTCATGTGTGTAGTACTATGTGCGGCCAAACTTCCATACTTTATGTGATGTGAGTGAAGGGGTTGGGAAGGAAATGATGGTCATCAGCGCTGAATTATTGAAAGTGCGTAGAGAAACTGGTAGTAGCATAAAAGTGTGCTCATACCGTAGTACCTCCTCCTGAATTACTTAATCAATAGTTAATAATAATTTAATGCTTTTCTTTCACGTAACTACACACACCTCCTACTACCTAGCTACCATATTGCACACAGACGTATAACAGAGTATAAGGTAGACTATAAGAATCTTACAGTGTGGAGATGTTGCGAGCATGTGTCTCAGCAATCAAGATCCCAATTCACACACACAATTAATCTCTACAAATTCTCAAAAGACGTTCAGTTTCTCTTTCTCCCTTTCTCCGCTTTCATCACGTAATTTGGTCACCTTAGCTTTGGATTCTGTACAAACCTGATTGCTTTCTCTAATCTACATGTCACCAAAGATGGACCTGGACTCGAATCATTTGATCGATACAAGAGATATCACATGAACAGCCTTCATAACTTTATGCCATGAGAACCGAAGGGAGTGTTTTCAAAATACAAAGTGAATTTTTCTTAGCCAATGGAAAATCTTTTAATGGTCAATATATAGGATTGAATTTCTAGAAATTTTCTCTTCAAAACTCATATCATAATTGAATGTAGAAACTTGGGAGCTCAATTTGAGACTCCTAAAAATATATTTAGCTCACTTGGAGACTCTATTGCAAATTGGTCGAGCTCTCTTAGAGACTCGCCAATAATGTTAATTAGCTGGAGCTGTCTTGGAGACTCCATTCTGATGTGTGCTTCTTCGTCAACTGATTCTTGACTCCGTCAAATAATTAGAGTCAATAATCATTGTTTGTATTTAATACGTGACTTTTCTCATGTAGGGACCACGATAAATACATTTGACAGGATATGTGTCAGCACAAACTAATAATAGTCTTATTAAATTAGAAATTCGATGACCGTACATTCTACCCGGCCATGACTGGTCTCTAGATCCAGCAGATCTAGCTAGTGAGTCATTCGATGGAATCTTTTTCTATTTCTCTCTACAAAGCCTACTCAAATTTAAATGTATGGTATATGGTTTTGTAACTTTTTGGATGTAGAGTGGGGGGGGGGGGGGGGGCTGTTAACCGCCTGTTAAACCACAAATATACACAGTGTTTGCGGTCAGTTCTGGCTTTCTTTTCCCGTTGAGTTACAATACATCAAGAGCCTTTGTACAAAACAAAATGTCAAACAGGAAAAGTAGGGATGCCAAAACTCCTAGAATGCGTCCATCTTTTCGTATCACTGAGTCACATTGGCGGCCTTCGTCACATATTATGACATGTGCACCAGTGAAATGCATTATATTAACTTTGTGACCTTAGTGGTCATCTAAACTTCCTTACCAATCTCTCTTTTTTTAGTGTCTAGTATCACTTTGGACAATAATAAATCATATAAATCAATGAACGTTAAACAGTACATATTCTTTTCGAGAATTAAGTACAAATGCAGCAAATCAATTTTACACACATGCAAAGTTTGAGCCTCTGAGAAAAGGAAGATGAATTTACATGTCCACACGTATTTCCAACATTTTTGTATTACTGCTATTATGAGTCATGACGAGCAGCTTGAGAGACGAGGTTTTTAAAAAGATAACACGCTATGTACATGTCCATGCAAAAGATTTATGGCTATAAAATAATAAAGGACAAATATTGAATTTTAAACTCACATCTCTTCAATTATTTTGGTGACCTTGTGTTGGTAAGCTATTTGGTGGAGCCGAAATCGGGAAGTAAACAAATCCTCCAGATTTTCCGTAATCTTTTTCCTGTAAACAATTTTCGTGGTCGAAGAATTTCCATTGTCCCCTCTTTCATTGTTTCCACTGACAGACACGACCCGGCTGTTGTCCATCACACGTTCGTAGTCAAAGGCAGAAGTCACATTTAATTGTTTACAGTCTCGAAGTAGATAGTCAAATTTGTCGACATCAATTTTTGTGTTATCATTTGAAACAATCTGAAAATAAAATTATTCAATTTACGTAACTTTTCATCATCATCTCAGTGTAATTTATGTTCTCGTCGTCATATTTCGTATGTGTAGAAATGCCAGAAAAATTTCCTTGTAGCTTCATAGCATTATTTAAATTTGGAAATTCAATGAGAGGAAACTCTTCTGTTATATACTTGGTAGAAACTATTTCAAGTTTTGCTTCAAGGACCGAACATACTTTCTAAAACAATATCGCATCACCCAATCCCTGAGTATTAAGAAGATTACACAAAGTTGCATAGAAAATTCTACAGTATATATACAGTATGAAGTATGTACCATCTTGAGATAGTACACGTTAAACATTTCTCAACTGGCATACTGTGCAAGTCAACTGAAAGTAGAGTTGATGAATATACTTCCAACTTGGAACCTATTGTGTACTTTTCCAGAAGTCACACAGAGGAAAGACAAATGACACTAAAGTTTACGTCTTTACTACAAAGGAGTACGGTTTAAATAATTCTCATCATTTGAAAAACCTTAAATATGTTAAAATGCACAGAATTGCTCTTGAGTCCTGCTATTCGCAAGAAAAAAAGACTACAAATTAATACATGACAAATGTTGACTACACTGGAATAAATTAACAAGCAGGGCTGGGGGTTATCTTAAATTTCACGGTATAGTGTACTGAAACAAAATTACCTGATATAGAAACCATTTCTTGGGCTCTCGACCCACAAAGTTGTTGTTGCCAGGAAGCGGATGTCCCAAAATACATTCTAAAATAATGTGTGAAGAAGTCATACAACATTGTGTTATTAACATTTTAAAAAACACTCGAGAATGGCTTTCGCAATGTTTCGTACTCTTATTGTGTCAGAATAGTCGCTTATACGATAAATTTTAAGGACGTTAAGGGATTGGAAAAATGTAGTAATTTGTAGATTTGAATAAGAAAAATTCAGTAATTTCATATATGCAATTGCAGTAGGATGGGAAATATTATTTAATACAGGCTCACTATATAACATACCTTTTATGAAGGTAAGGTCTTGTTTGTCCAGGCCCTCAGCGTCAAACTCTTCCTTGAGGCCATTATCTTCAATCATGTAGTCCAAAAGTCGAATTGACATAACTTCATGCTACAAGTAATAAAGAAAATAAATCATAAGCAGCTATCATAATGAGCAGTGCTAAAGTACAAAAAACTGAAAGCACAAGCCACTGGTATGTATTATTAATTGTATACAACAAAAGAAAATAATAGAATTTACCGTATACTCTTTATTGTAGTGCTTCATAAAATGCTCCCTATGAAATAAAATATATATTTGTCTCCTCATATGTATACACTAACTGTTATACACAGTCATTTATGGACATAATGTAATGTGAGATTCACCATGTATGAGAAAATGGACCATGTCCAATGTCATGACACAGAGCACCAATATACAGGCAGAGAATGTCCTTGTCAGTTATACCCAGTTCTGGTTGATTCTTTCTCAGACTCTTGGCGTACTTCCCGGCCAAAAACGAAGTGCTAGATAAACAAATGATTTTTTAAAAAAACAAATTGTAATATACCCCCATAAATGGCTCATTGAATGAAAATATGTGATAGATTTCATCCTTCATGAAAATTCTGGCTACATAAATTTTCCTCAAATGATGCAGGCAACGCTCATGTTACAATTCAGTAGTTGTCCTCCAGTTATTATGGATAACCACAGAAAATTCCCTCCCTGACCAACAAAAATGTTGATGGCAATCAGTGTCATTTCATCTAGCTTAAGTGTTTATCCTATACTTGTCCTTCAGTAAAAAAAGTGAAATACAGAGTTTTCATCTTCATGAATATATTAACAATGTGACGATTACTCTCTTAAACACTGGACTGAATTGTTCAACTTGAAAAGTATACCGTAGTTTTTCATATGAGAAACATGCAAATTGAGGACATTCACTTGTCTGCCCCATAGAAATAACCGAACTGTGAAATGATACTTTTTTACATCTCTCTTCAGGACAATACAACTGACCGCAAGCTATTATCACATTTCCCCAAGCAATAAACAACACTTCTATTATGGAAAGAGTCGTATTACTTACTACATTGGATAGATCAGTTACTTTTCCACTTATGTTCAAGAGTATACGGAACAAGAGATACACAAAATATTTGTACACAGTTCTTAATGTTCAAAATAATCAAGTAGGAAAACTTACCCAATGCAATGTTCAAATCTGTTATGACTTGCACTGGGGTACACATGATAACAGAGACCAAGTTGTTTTAGATTCCTCAGCCGTTGGAATTGAGGAGTATTTATAATTTTGAAACACAAGGACGGAAGTTGAATGTGGAAATGAACCATATCGTTGAATATTTTTGAGATTTTACCCATCATCAAAAATGAGCGTTCAAGTCCTTCATCTGAATCTGAGCCAGCGGAAGACATGTCTTGTTTTGATGGTACTTTCTCCGGAATGCAATGCAAGCACTAAAACAATAAAAAAGAGAAAAATTCAGGAGGATTATATTTTGGAAAATCATTTGTTCAGTACGCCCCTATACTTTCACCTTAGATTATTAAGGACATGTCCTTAATAATCTAAGCTGGGGAGGGGGGACTTTAGTGCGAGGCTCTCATTGCAGGCTGTGTAGAAAACACCTTTAATGGGACGTTTTAAAATGTTACCTATTCCTATAACACTGAAAATTTTATATATATTTTTATATATACTACACCTGTGTGTGCACTGTGTTAACAATCAGATATGTAGATTACTGTTGCAATTAGATATGAATCAAGAAGGATTTTGTGAATCCTAGGATTAAATAGCTTTGAAAACGCAAGTTGACTTCAAGAATAGGGGTAATGTAGCAACTCGCTTGAAGCAAGCTCACCATATGAAAGGTGATCAGATGTGATGCAGTATAAAAAGCATTGTGAAATTTACAATGTTACAATGTACAATAAACTGTCTCGAAATCATCAAGGGCAGCAAGGAAGGAGAAATACTAGAAAAGATACGTTATCGTAGTTAAATTTGCAGTGCTCTTCCAAAATGCAGTACATACTGTCCAACTTATTTATGATAATGATATGTCCATTAAATTACGTAATAATCAAGTGTCAAATATTTTCATGGAGATTCCGCGCCACTCCATTTTGAACGAACATGTGGACGAATATTTTGTCACAATAAGTTAAAAGTTATCCTACTTGCAAATTGTTGCGAGAAATGATATTTTGAGAAAACTTAACTACTAATTGGCTTACCTCGTTGTGTAAATAGAGAGATCAACATCACGGCAGGTCAGAGGATATCAACTTTTTGAAAAAAACTTTGGTCAAGAAAGTGTAATCTTTGGAAATTAAATAGTCTCATTTGACTTTACTTGTTTGGGCAAAGAAGGGTTTAACCTCGTTGGAAATTTATTACACTTGAGTTGTGAAGGATGAGTGTGTCTTACGAAGCAAAGAAATTAGCAAATAGAGTGAAAAAGATTGAAATTGATGACCAGGACACTACCGAAAATCTCACAAATATCTTTTCTCAGACTTTCCAAGCCACCCAAAGCACACTATGCTTTCAGAAGAAGACGGGAGGTAAAAACCCGACCGCGGGCAAAAAGGATCCACTAGTATTGTACACTGACATTTGTCCGTAAGAAAAAATGTTACTATTTTTGATGAGTGTAAGTACAGAAAATCTTACATTTACTGTAAATTTGTTTTTTAATAGAGGAGAAGAAAAGATTGTATGCGGCCTCTCTAATGACCAGCTCAAATCGATAGATCCAAATAAACTTGTCGATTCAATATCTGCCTTTCAATCTCTAAGCTATCGACATAATGGATTGTCTTGTGTCCGGTAAGATTAAAAAAAATAATTATCCTTTAAGATTCATCTTTATTACAAATTAATATACCGGCATTAAAAGAAAGCAATTGTATTAATCTATCCGTACTTATACGTACTTATGTAGTTGCAGTAAAGTCAATTCGTCCATCTTCTTCAGTAGTAGTTCTAAAGAAGGCACGGTATTTCAATGGGATCAAAGAGAGGACTCGTATAAACCTGCACAAAAATTTAATCTAAGTAAGTGTACTATATTACTGTCAAAATTCATCATTGAGTACATTTAACTTTTTTTTGTTTGCTGATACTATTGTTATTAATTTTAAGGCAAGGAGAGTGGGACTAGTGGTACACTAATTGGTAAGAGTAAACCCATCCTCAGTCTTGATGTGAACCTGAATGATCAGATCGTGTGTGCTGGCACGGAGTTGCAGGAGGATGACAGTTATCTATTATTTTGGGACACTCGGTCGTCCAAACTTCTCGGTGCTTATTGGGAGTCTCACTCAGATGATGTGACTGCTGTCAAATTCAATCCAAATAAAGGACATTTATTAGCATCAGGATCTACTGATGGTTTACTGAATGTTTTTTCATTGCTTGAAACAATAGAAGACGATGCTTTACAGTACAGTTTCAACACTGAATCAAGTGTGGTAATAAAATACAAATATGTACTTGAAGAATATGATTGTCAAGTAGTGTACAAAAAAGTTAAATGTCATTTTTTGAATTTCAGGACTCGATTGAATGGGGTACTCCAAGTAATCTGGTGTCAGGAGATTCTCATGTTGCCTGTCTAACTCATACAAATGAATTGTACATGTACAATATAGACACTGGAGATCAATCATGTAAATTTGATCGAGCAAAAGTTGCACAAGCCATGCAGGTAATAACGCTAATATAATAACACTTTTTTTTTCTTTTCTTTTTTTAAAAAAAGTCCAACTTGGTATTGTGAAGATGATTCTTTGAATATTTTTCTTTAAAGCGGAGCAATCCAGAAGCGATTTACCTAAATACATGTTATCGAACTAATCAAGAAGGGTCTCTTGGTCTTTTAGCATGCTCATTGTCTGGGTATGTTCTAATAATTGAATTAAAAAAGACTTCATGTCAAATTGAAAATTCCTATGAAAGGTTTTAAAACTTGTTTTTATTAAATTCAGGAATTGTGCGAGGACCTTAAGTGTACATGAAACTGAGCTAAAGCCTTGTAGTTTATTTAGTGATCAGACTAGTGTGATTCATTCAGCTCAACGATTTTCAAAGGTATTTATTATGAGATATAATACAGTTGTCGTTATTTTCAAAAATTTCCTACAAATTGGTCATTAGAGAACTATTTACATTCATATTATGTATTATAGACAAACAGATGGTTGACTTTTGATGAGGATGGTTATGGGAAGATGTGGGAACCCGTGCCTAGTTCTACAGATTCTGGACTGAAATCTAGCAAGGTAGTAGTCTCCCAACTGCTCTATGTTATAACAAACTTGCACATAATATCAACTAACTTGATAATTTTTTATTGCTTTTAATTTTATTGTAGAGTAAAAAGAGCAAGAGATTCAAGCCATATGATGCCGAAAGTCATTAAATTCTTTGAAGTCAATTTTTCCGTACATGCATCATGTATGAAACGGTCCTGTAATATTTTTTTAAGAAATTTAAAAGAGATACGAAACTGCTTCCATTGTGTCTAAATAGAAGAATGTTCGTGATACAGAATCGACATGTTTTATTGAAACTTTTTGTACTGTATATTATTAAATACATGGAAAATTACTGCTATAATGTTTAACCGTGAAACAGAATCAAACGGCAATGAATCATTTTCGCACTCAGCAACCTGTCAATTGAATTAATATCAGATTTTAAAATGTATGTTTTACATGTTCTCGATTGATTTGTAGCAGATTAAATTCATTTCGGGTAACCTACCGATTGCACTCATTGGAATCGCCTCCAAATAGCGTATAAAAAGGACTTTCTAAACTATTCTCCGAAAATTCAAAGTGATTAATTTGAGGTTTTTGACGAAACTCACCAAAGGGGCCTAGAAATTGGACAAAAGCATAGGAAAGTCATTTAAACATGTCCATTTTTCCATTTTCATATCTTTTGATAAATCGATTGTCATTCCAAATTCACGTGACCTTAAATTAGTTTACCTTTCAAAACAACAAAGCTCACATCCAACGTACTAGCTGGCTTTGTCTTAAGGAGTAACTGCAATGATTCATATATTGACTGTATTTAAATGTTTCGCAACCAGAAGGGACGTACATATATTTCACGTACATAATAAGAGAAATTGAATAAACATATATGTATTTAAATACCTGATAAGAAATTTCTCGTTCACAACTTTGCGTTGGATCACGCTGGTGACTGTTGATACGAGCTTTGACAACCCACTGATTGTTGAAGGCTGCAAAACGACTAGTCTCATAGTATAATTTGTGTACAAACTCATCCGTGCGATATGGTTTTAACTGAAGATCTATAAATGACATTGAATAATTCTTATTAAATATATCATGCATACTTTTTCTTTAAGAAAGGAGACAAGTGATACATACTTACTTACCATTAAATGTAATTTTTTCGAACGACAGCAAGTCAAAAATACTACTGTACAGTTTCTTTTCCTTTTCCAAATCTTTGTCAAAGTCGTAAAGAATCTCCATAACATCTCTACCGGATTTCATGGGATGAGTACAAGATTCCTCATGTTCCAATTGACTTGCATATCTTCCACTCCATGGACACCCAATTCTATAAAATTTGCACTTGACTGTCCTGTACAACAATGGAAAATATGTCGTAGAATTACATTAGATTCTAAGGATTAGAATAATATTATGCAGGTATCTTGCAAAATTTGCTAACCTGTCTTCACACAATTCCTTTTCATGACGGTCTAGTACATTTCTCGGAAATTCTCGATTACAATACGGACATTCTGCTGGTAACTCATTGACAGCCTTCTCAACAGCAAGATTCCTGCGTACATTTGCTTAAATGATTATCTAAGTACAGTTTCAAGTAACTTTACAAAGTCAAAGTTGTATGTATGTATAAAGGTTTTGTCTCACCTAGAAGCGGTATGTTTGCTATAATGAAAGAAAAAACAAATTTGAATTAAAGAAATTTCAAGCATTGACTTTGTATGTAAGTAGAGAGTAAGGTCAACAAAAAGTAGCAAAAAATTGCCTAATTTCAATTCTGCAGTTGAATTCACGAACAGATTCCACGAACACATAAACAAGAGAATAAGGAAACAATTAAATTGTGAATGTTCATGTAGATAGAAACCACAAAGTTTTACAGTTGATATGAGCGCTTTTAGTGAATAGTATATTCTTCAACTGTAATGCATTTACCTGCAGTTGGGACAAGTTGCCACCTGTAATATTATTAGAATTAATTATTAAAATGTGCATAATCATCAATGTTCATTAAAATAAATTAAATGATTTACCTCATCTCTCAATCTCGCATCAGCCAAAAGATGAGTGAAACATCCTGAGCACATTAGATGACCATTTGTACACTGCGACAAGGAAATTAATTAATTTCTGTTATTATTA